>JAODTR010024844.1:0-23389 GCA_025399935.1 Amblyopsis rosae
TGATGAAAGTTATACCGTTGGAATCTGTACATCCTGGGCTTTCATATGATATGTGGCATGTGTGGGTAGCATAAAGTAAGCAGAATTGCATGTGCACATATAGTGCACGTGCAATAGTGCACAATAGTTTTTATTTATGAACATATGCACGTTTAGATGCTTGGTGTTAGAATTGTGTTTTGTTTAGGTAAAAATTTAATTTTTTTCTTTGTAGTCGAGTTTCTTCTCTTGAAGTGGATGTACAGCTAAAAACGAGATCTCGTTTTTTTAAATTGCATTACTGATTATAACCTTGTTGCACTGTAACATAATCATACACACAACAAAACAAAGTCTCTTACAGCTGAGAAATACTCTGCATTCAAAACAGGCAGCTATGCAGAAAATTAAACCATTGTTACACAATCTTCGAGCTGAGATAAAGCACCCCATAACCTTGGTTGGTACCAGTAGCAAGCTAAATAAACCCTTCAGCAGTCCTATACAACTTAGAGTGACAGGTCATCTAATGCAGACAAATGCCCACACTTTCCCTTCTTCAGTTGCATGTACACATGCACACACGCACACACACACATGCACACACACACAGTAGTGCGTCAGTAGACTCGTTTGAGTTGTCAATCGGTGTACTGGAGAGAAACAGCAGAAATGTCTCCCAAAGGGTCCATCTCTACAGTAAGCCTGAACGGACCAGATGAAGCTGTGTCATAAATATTTCCATTTGATCATTCTCCTTCGATGGTCCAAAAACCACAGCCTTGCCACCTGTGAGGAAGAAAGCGTCAAGACATGTTTATATTCCAACAGTGAAACGTTTTGTTTAGCAGCCACTGGTCTTGCGTAACATTCACTGTTGGGCTGAGAGACATTTGTCTATATACAAATTATTAATGGGATTGTTATGTAAGTTAGGATGGCTGCAATTCTAGTTCAGACCAGGAATGCACAGCTGTAGCTACTAAAATTGATAAAAGGTCCTTATGAGATGCTGTGTGCCATTGAGCAAGTAGACAGTTAGTAAATAGTAAAGTCAGTAAGTATTGATGATAATTGATCATTAGCACACCTGCAAATATCAAATATACAAATATGTTGGTACAGTGGTGACATGAAAATGCTTGTTGTTTACACGTGTTTATAATGTTACACCAGCAGCAGGATTGTATTAACTAAGGATGGCACGATCTAGTTTTTTCAGTCTCGATATGAATCCAGATACCGGCAATTTGGGTATTGGTCTATACCGAGTACCGATCCGATTCCAGTGATAAATTAAGTTTTAAGTTAAGTTGCAAAGTAAATGACAGCCAATTTCTATTTTAGGACTTAGATGCATTTTAGAAACCTGCTGCTGATAGTGTGGCCTGGGTAGGTTAGACATGGCTGATGTTTGACAGTAGACCTCCGTGTGCAAATTCATTTAATTGGATTAGCCCCATGGATTGGTTACAACTGTCCAATTGTCACCAATACCGATCCAGCTATTTAAGTCAGTATCGGACCGATTTCCGATCTCAGTATCGTATCGGTGCCATCCCTAGTTTTAACTGCTGCAGCATGTACTGTCTGCTGTGACTTACACTTTGTTGTCCAGAAATAGATTGCACATCAGCAGAATAAAAATAATTCAGGCTTTAGCTTGCTCTCTAGAGGGTCTAGAGGTCAAGCTTTTTGGGTCAGCTGAGGGCGCCACTGGCGTGATCTACCCTATAGCACTGCTTTGTGATGGTGGCGCGAGTCTATTTATATCCCGACAAAGAAACCGGGGACTGGGAGACTGCAGGGGGCCTCCAGCAGAAACATTCCCCATTGACTGTATGCAGAAACGAATTTGCTGAAAACAGTAAACACTGTTTCTATTGGACGCTTCTCTGGGATGGTCATTTATTTTCTAGCTGTCCAGGGTGATTGTCAATAGTAGGAGGTGGGTCGTCTGTAGAATCTTTGTATGTATGTGGGACCCCTGCCACACACACACTCACACATGCACACACACACACACATCCTAACTGGAGCTTGTCAAAGAGGTGAAGGCAACTGACAGTGGCAGGTAGGAGAGAGGTCTGAGGAGATGGAGGAGTGCTAAATAAGTTAGCAGTGCAGCTGTAGGCTTGCCATGTATTGTCACTGTTCTACAATGACACCTCTAGCTCTGCTGTGCATGGGGGTTGTTCAAGATGCAACGATGTGCGGTTAAATCCCAGCATGGCAGCTAAACTCCATCTGACTATGAAACAGGGGTTGTTGATTGCCATTCAATTTGCAGTTAAACAAAAGCAGAGATACTGCTGCACGCAATTCAGCACCAACCGTTGGCAATGAAAAACATATTACCCGGTGGCAGTGGGTTATCGTATGAATTATTAACTTCTAATGCTAAAAGTATGACTTTTTATTGCTCTTGAAATGACACATATGTGTGTGACGGTTGAAACTCATTTCAAGCCAAATTTGACCCCCGGCTATTCCCCTGGTGTTACTTCTCTATGTAATATCACTCAATCTAAAAAATAACAGGGCTTATTAAAAAAGGCTTGCCTCTATGTTCCCATGAAAGCATGTTTTTGTCTACTGAGTGATGCACATTAATATTAATAGCAGTTCAATATTAATAGACAGGGGCTTATTTAACTTTGTGTGGACCACTAACTAGCTGGCTCATGGTAAGACAGCATCCACAAGGGCCCCTCTTCCTCCAAAATCTTTCTAGACCCTCGCCAGCTGTGCTTCAGCATTACAAGTAATGGCAGCAGAATAGCAAATGCTGTATAGCCTGCAGGATTCTCACAGGCTAGTTGGATTCACCACAGAGTGTTCATTCTGTGAAGGTTATGTCTCTAGTTGGGCACAGTGCAACTGGATAAATTCCACCACTATTATCCACATTCACCATTTGGTCGTATACACATCACACCTGCTACAATCACTAAGCATGTGGATATGCTGTGATTAACGTGAGTTCTACTTCACCTCGTGGGTGCAGACAATAAACTGCACCTTGCCACACTGTTTCCAGGCCAAGAACTTCATGAAATATTGATTCTAACAAGTGAGAGGATTTACCTTATACTGGTTAAATCAATGGTAGGACTGGGCATTGGGGGTTTAGAGAGGCTACATCCAAATGCCAATGACAACACATCACCATCTTCTCGACTGTTTTTGGTGTTTCTGTCCATACACACCACGCAATAATCAGAGAGATCTGATTACAGATCATTCTTAAGATATTTAATATATTCTGTTTTACATTATAAATTTTACCTTAAATTAATATTGGTCACATTCATAATTAAGTTGGTTAAGCACATTGTTACTAATTTCCTATATTTAAATATACAATGTATAATGTATTGCTATTATGGAAGCTTTTATATCTGCTTTAATAATAATATAGAGTTGTGGTCCATGGATGTCGGCACAACAGGGAAGTTAATGTGACATTTTCCAGAATAAAACGTGCTGTATGTGACACAGTTTTACTACATGTATAAGTATTTCTGTTTCATGTAAAGGTGTTATTTAAAATGTATCATGTTTGTCCTGATTTTAAGAGGAAGAACGTATCAATGAAAACATCAGACAACATCTTAAATGTGTTAATAATTGTGTGCACTCTTTTCTCTCCAATTTCATCATATTTCTTGCCCATGGCTGATCCATATTTAGAACCCAGTTAAATACCCCGTAGACTGGCCCTAATTATGCAACCATGAAGCACTGATGGAGTCAAAGATGACTTACTGTATGCTAATGAATTATTTGAATATGCATCTTGCATAATACAAATAACATTCTATATGAAATTGAGGGCTTTCATTTGTTTTATAACATGTATTCTGAATTGCAGTCATTAGTCAAAGTTGGACAACATGGATAGATTGTTCCTAAACTCTCCAAGGCTTAGCTTTGAAGTGAGACAGACTAGAGTGGGGCAAGATGTCTGTCGATGTGAGGTGTTGCCCTTTGTATTGATGACAAGATGTTCCCTCTGTGGTGTGGCCGTGCCAGGTGGCACTATTCTTTGATCAAACCACCAGTCGCATGCATTCACTTGCGCTTGTGCTAAACTCAGTCAGGACCCCGCAGAATGCTGTCGCAATGCAGATAGTGGACCGGAGATCAGGGACACATGGCTGACCCCACAGCCCCCAGCCAGGCACAGTCCCACTGCATGGATCTGCATACTGTAAGGCTTCAGTTACCTTTCAAACTTAACATTGTGTAATCATCTACAGTATTTTCATCTGCTCAAAATTTGATTTGGATTGAACTTTTGAGGAATGAATGAATGTTAATGAATGAGTATTTTACAATGTTTAGCATTACTTTGGATTGTGTTACATTACTTTATATCATCACAATAATTAATAATGCAATGTTGTTTTGATGTTTTAGGTTTGTGTACAGATATCCATCATTGAATTTGTGCTGTACCTCTCAGCCATTCTCCCATTTCAAAATGGCTATAGGGCTTGTCATTGACTTGAAATGCTGTCTGTTTTGATAGGAGAGCTGATGAATAATAGACAACAGAAACCCCCCAATGAATAACCATATCCACAGAGCTTCACCCACCAGGAAAATAATGTACTACATTTGAGATCATTACTACATCAAAATATAAATAACTTAAACATGTTTTTCTGCATAGAACAAACTTGAAGTATATAAATGAGGCCTCTGGTCTGCCATCTATCCATTTTATTATTTGCTTGCATGCATTTTGAAAGAAACATTCCACACCCCAGCATCACCCAATATTATACATGTATGTGTTAATGTACCAGTCGGCTATAGGTTTACTCAAGTTTCAGAAAATTTCAGAAAATTGTGTATCTTTATTTTACAGAAAGATGTTGAGAACATTAAGCCATCGTCTATTTTTTTAAAGGCAAACCAAAACTCACTTAGCACAAACATATCATGGACAGTGAACATACTGAATTTAGTTTTTCATTTATTGTCCTTACCTTGCCGTAATTACAGTAACCAGTAGCCTACAGTAATTAGTGATATCTAGATTGTATCCAGTAGATGGCACTGTTGTTGTCTTCTCTAGACCCGATGTGTAGCAGGCATCTAGAAGAGCGCAAATACCCAAGCACATGCTTGTTGGGGTGATAGGGAACAGGACGATGTACATGCTCTCCGTAAATCTCGCGGACATACTGGATTTACAATAGTGGGTCAGCGTTGCCCCTTCAGTGGCCTTGACCATGTATGGAGATGGAGAAGGCACTGTGTGGGACCGAGTCGGGCGGCCCCGGCGGGACTGCATGTGTTACCTTGGACCCCCTACTTTGATGCCAATGTAAGAAATATTAACTTTTAATTCACCGTAAAACATACATGCAGACACAATAATCAAAATACTTAATTGCATGTAAGAATTACTGTTTAGTGTAGACCTATGTGTGTTTTCTACATTATGTTTTTTGGGTCGATCTGTGGCTTAGCCTATTAGTTTTTCAGTAGGCATATAAATTAAAATATAGGTCCAAGTGGCATAGCCTATATAGGCTACAGGTGGTTGGTCTATATGGATATGAGTAGCCTATAGCAAATGTGATTTGATTCAATAGTAGCCTATTATTACTAACATCTATAGTTTGATGTGGTGTGTAGCTTATTGTAAAGTGTGAGTATCTTATTTTACAGACTATATGCGTAGCTTAGATATATCTTGCCCTCTACTGACTTGAATCCAACTCCAACTGTCACAAGTGGGTTTTTTTTCTCGTCCTCCCAAAACGCTCATGATCGATTAATTAGTAATTCACATGTCTATTTATTACCCATGCTATTGTTTTAAGGTTTAGAATGACCGAGGCAACAACGAGGGAATAAGGAATAAATGAAAAACGTTTAATAATAAAATAAAAAAATAAAAACACATGGACATGAAAGCAAAATAACCGGCAAGGGTTAGGCGAAAAACAACTATCAGCTATCATCCACATAGGAAACAGGTTTATGAGACCCTGGTTGTCACCTGTCTTAGATCAGCGCCAGCTTCTTACAAGGCAGGCAGAGCGGGAGATCCTGTGCGGGCAGCCACACCCTGTCCCCCGGGTTAGAGGCCGGGGCGTCGGACCGCCGTCGGTCCGCCTGTCTGTTCTGCTGGTCTGCCGTTGTTTGCAGGCAGACTTTGAAGGGCCCCACGTACCGGGGCGCCAGTTTCTTGCATGGCAGGCGGAGCGGGAGGTCCCGTGCGGACAGCCACACCCGGTCCCCCGGGCTGTAAGCCGGGGCGTCGGACCGCCTTCGGTCCGCCTGGTGCTTCTGCTGGTCCACCGCTGCCTGCAGGCGGACCTTCGTGGCGGCCCAGACCTCCCCGGCTCGGTGACACCAATCCTCCACCGCTGGGACATCACTGGACAGGGTCCCCGTCCAGGGTCAGAGAGGTGGCTGATGTCCGAGAACTACCTGGAACGGGGTCCGCCCTGTGGAGGACTGAGGGGAGCTGCGACCGAGCTGTAGTTCTGGATAAACCGGGGTGAACCCCAGGAAATGCTGTAGCTCCTTCACGGCCTTCGGGACTGGCCACGTCTTGAAGGCCTCCACCTTCAGTTCTTCCATCCTGGCGCCCTCCGGAGTGATCTGGTATCCCAGGAAGGAGATGACGGCTTGGTGGAACAGGCTCTTCTCCCCCTTCACGAATAACCTGTGCTGCCGCAACCGGTGAAGCACAGCACACACGTGGGCCACGTGTCCCGAGAAGGTTGGAGACTAGACGAGGATGTCATCGATGCAGACTTTGACGAACCTTCCCAACATATCCCGGAACACCTCGTCCAGAAACGATTGGAACACTGCCAAACGGCATGACCAGGTACTCATAGTGGCCCGACGTGGTGCTGAATGCGGTCTTACAATCGTCCCCTTCCCGGACACAAACTAGGTTGTAGGCACTCCGGGACCTCTGCGTGACAATTGTCGATTCCACAGTACGCAGTATCCTGCAATAGTAGCAAGACCAGTCGCTTTCATTTAGTGTCTTTTGCACAGCCTGGTCTTTTACTCCTTATCATCTCTAAACGCAATGACCAATGAAGGATGAAGGTTTGCCACTATACGCGCACCCAGCGCGCTGGTGCGGTGGAGCGGACCTGGATGGGCCTTCATCCACTATGGAATTCATAGCATTGATTTTACAGCTAACTACAAAGTCTTAGTGACATAAAAACTGCTTAACCGTGCGTCCGTTCCTCACCCGCTGTCTTTCTTTGTAACACTGCTGTCGGTTGTTCTCTATTCTCAGCGGGGTGCGCAAGTCGCCTGACGTGAGCCCCAGAAGGCTTTCAGACATCAGCCCTCAGCTCAGGCAACTGAAATACCTGGTAGTGGATGAATCCATCAAGGAGGACTTGAAGTCGTCCCGCTCCGTAGAGGACATCAACAGCGCATCCATAGAGGAGCGAATATTGCGAATAACGGGCTATTATGGATATCAGCCATGGAACGCAGTCTACAATAGTAAGTCAACAATTCCAATAAAGATGGCGATTTCAGCCTGTTCAATAGTCAGTATCCAGAGCCTATGCATAACGCTTGAGATGTGATCACACTTTTTGTGTTGATGTTTTGTGTCATAAGTCAGTATAGCTACACCCAAACCATGGTCTGTGACTGGATGTCAGATGTTGCAATAGACTATAGTCAGCCATTTAGTCTGGCCAGTTTGTGCCTTGACTTAGCAAGATGTTAAACAATATGTATCAGTTATTTCATTAGTTATAGCAGAATAATCTGCAAAGTCCATAAATATGACTTGCTTTCCACATATGGTGTTTCATTAGAAATGTATAGTGGTTTTTTATTTGTTAGCTTATTTGCAACTATGATATTCATTTGCAAATTAAAGTCATAACATCTAAAACAATGCAAGGTATTGAGGGATAAATTATCAAGTTTCTAAACGAGCCTGGTGAATTTCTAACGCCATCTATATTTAATTTTCGCAACCTTATATTGAAGGGATAATATTGTTCTATACATTTAAAATCCAGTGGGTCATAAATTCATACTGAATCAGTTGTGCTCTGCACCAAGATTTGTACAGTGGTTGGAAGGTTTTTTTTCTCACATTCTGCATGTAGAAAAATAATGTGTGGACATATTGGAATGATAGTTTATGTCTAGTAATATGAGGCCATCTGCACATATCAGTAACAATTTGTCATGTTCAAATGATTACACATATAGTATGTTCACTGTATAAACCTGGGTTTCTCTCTTTCTTGGTAGCCTTTCAGCATACACAACTCATTAGCATTTTTATTCAACAGGGTTAGGAAATTACCCAACAGTTTCCAAACAAAGCTTGTTGAATTTATTTAATTTACGATGAATTTATCTCAAATACATGTTTACGTTATTCACAGCCACACAGCCAGAGTGAGTGGCTTGTTGCCTCTGTGTATCTGCAGACAGTGATCATGCTATTGGAATGTGACATTCATTACATTAGGCAAAATTCTCAACAAGAGAGTAGAACAAAATCACTATGCATTGCTGTAGGAGAGCCCTAAAATGCAAATTGTAAGATATTGGAATAATTGTAATATTTGAGAATATCTCCCCACAGTCTGCTAGAGGTCTATTCTGTGTGCGCACTGAAAATAAATCTGGTTCTGGCTCTGTGAATGGGACCACAGACATAGCGGTGCATGTCCAATAGCGGGGCAAGGCTTCTGAGGGTGCACCCTATGGCATTAAAGGGAGAGGTGCTTTTGTTTTGATAGATTGATTTGTTTTGTTTGCCCATCTAAACCATATTTCTCCAGCATTTCTGACTCCACATATGCAATTCAATAGATATGTTGTGTATGTCGCTGTTCAACATGCTTTAATTGACTTTACCATATATACAGTATGTACTGTATGCCCTCCCGTCTAGGCTCTTTTTATTAGTCTTAGCTGACCTTCTAAAAAATAAATTCAGACTCAGCACGTAGATCTGGTTGTTTCACAGAGTCAGTCATATAGGCCTACTATCCAGCTAATAGGAAACATACATGACCAGACTTAAATGCTGCTTCTGGTTGTTACCTTCACATGTATCATAGGTGAGGTGCATCTGTGGAGATTACGCAATGGGTCCTGTGTCCAAACAGTAACCGTAATCAAGAGGCTGATAACCTTTGTTTCATAGTGAAAACCACAGACTGTATGAATGGACAAACCCTCCGTGATGGCACCCATAGGTTTTCTCAAGAACAGGTTTGAAGAATGGGTTTGCAAACTGCCATTAGAATGGTCATGAACAGGGAGCTATAGAGACAAAACATTTTTTGTGAACCAGCCTGTAAACATATTTATTTTTGCTGTAAATTTGGACATTTTAATATGAGAGTCTATGGGGACTGACTCCCATTTGCAGCCAGCTTCAATGGCCAATCGAGGAACTGCAGATTTAGGCACTTATGCGTTGTTTTCATTTATCAGCACCAGAGGTTCCCCCTTGGTGGAAATGTATGTCATACGTAGATCTATGAGAAGTTGAGCCCAAAATTATAACAATTTAAATTCTTAATAGAAAGAAGTAACATTTGATAGGCTCTTCTTCAACACGTTAGTAAAGGTGAAATAGTACATTATTTTGTGGCCGTTTAATACGACCAGCCCCTCCGTCACCTGAAGAATTATCGTGTGACTTTGGTGCCCCAGAGCACTTAAGTCTCACTCACCCACAGGTCCCTCCCCCGTCCTCCCTGAAATTCCCCCAACCCCGCTCACACTGTTTTCAAACTGCTTTCAAACAACGCAAGTTTGCAGCGGCAACTCCAGGCAACCTTCGTGTTTTGGGAGGGTGCTATACACAAAGGGACAAACATCCTGATTGTCCCTTTAAACAAACGGATCCTTTCTTCTCCTCCTTACTTTCTAGAACTCTCTATTCTAAATCTAACTGGCGTCCCCTTCCCCGGTGCAGATTTGAAGCTTTGTGAGGCATGAAATGAGGCTGCATTCTATTTTGAGCTGAGAGGTTTATGTATGGTGAATGAGCTCAATGAGACAGGTTGGAAGCCTCCGAGAGAACCTTATGTATGTGTATATATACTACTGGTAGCATGGGCTTCATACATGGACAATGTGTTGCATAGCGTGGTGTTAAGGAGGCTGGCCTGACCTCGATATGTCAGCGGATGTTTGAGCTCATCCTTCATGCTGTTGGCAGCTTTCTCAACTGGAGTTGCTCTAACCCGTGTCATTGTATTGGTTGGTACTGACATCATTGACATTCTATCTACTGTATCTACAGCCATGTCAGCAGAAATTGTGATTTGCGGTGCATTATGGGACATCTGCACACTGACAAATGACACGTTGCTTTGGTGAACCTGCCTTGCAATATGCTCATCTGTATTTTTAAGCCTGCCTGTTTTTCTGTTACACTCAATTTTCAACATAATACCCAAACAATCAAGTTACCGAGCACAGAGATGATTGGTAATGCCATGCATATTTGATGATAATTGCTTCTCATTTTTACAGGCTGGGTATGTACCAATTACCAAATGCAAATGTGATTCCCTGCCCAAAAATGGGAGTTTTTAAAATATGTATGATATCAGATACTACCACGACATATAGTTTTGAGGAATTTAATATTGGCAAATATTGCAAATGTTGCAATATTCAATATTGTGATATGAAATGTTTTTAGGACACTATATATGTATTACTTTTAGTGTCGTACTGGATTATTGTCACGCCGCAGTTCCGGGGCGGGGCAGTGCCCGCCGCTCCTGCGCGCTCTCGCACGCGCTCCCCGGAGTACTGACGGCTGATCTGAGACAGGTGACAATCAGGGACTCCCACACCTGCCTCATATGTGGATGATTGCTGTCTGCGTGTATATATATTGTGTTGTTTCTTATAACCCTTGTGGGTTATTTTGCTTTGATGCCTGTTATGTTTTGTACTTTGTGTAGATTAAACCATTTTTGTTATTCCTTACGCCCTCGTTGTTGCCTCGGTCCTTCGAAACATCACAATTATAATCAGTACTTTACTTTAAATCATCCAAATAAAAACTAGGCAAACAAGCCTAACAAAAGCTTTGAAATAGAAGTTCCAAAGCTATTCCATTATATCAAATGTTCCTGCAGGGGTTTCTGATTACATTCTGACTTTCTGCCTGAATTACACTGCGCTGACATAGCATTTCCACAAGGCCTGCATCTGAACAGGTGTGCCGCATTTTAGACTTGTTCATCACTGCAGGAGAGAAGCATCTTCTGTAACTCCACATCTATTATTGAGTAGGAGGCATACATGATCACACACCTGCTATGATCTGTTGTAGTTATACCATCTGTAATGGAAAATCTGCAGTATAACACTTTCTTCTCTGTCCATCTCTTTCTGCTGTGATTTTCATCTATTTTTCTGGTGTTTCCAGTAGTTTAGATGTAACTGCAGCCTCTGTTCAGTCTTACATACTGGGTTAGTCATTAGCTCCTCTGGGCACTGCTAACCAATCATTAGACTCCTTGCTATGACCAGTGGTTCAGAGGAGATCCCACTGGGATTCTGTTCTTCAAGGAGTTTTTAGTGGCCACATGGGGCAGAGTAGAGAGGAAAATATTTTTAATTGATCAGTAGATTATGTTTATGCAGGGCATTGGAGGCATAGAAGGAGAACCAAAACTGGAGTGGGGCTCTACTGGTACTCTCATACTCTCTGTCTTGTTTATCTGACCATTTCAGCTGTAGGGCTCAGAGCTCACTCTTCCTTGTAATAGAAATCCGGCTAGTTTAACGCCACAACCTCTGCTTCTCTCCGAGATTTTCTCTCTGAGCTTTTTTTTATTATCTTCAGTTAATTAGGAGTTGGAGGGTGATGTCTTTTACTTCACTGGAACTGAATCTGAATTCTGCTGTGACAATTCCAAATAGCTGTGTCTGTGTTGCTAACAGAGCTCAGTTAGACAGAAAACAGTATTTGGGACGCTTTATGCATTACGGTGTAGAGTAATATCTATTGTTCTTAGGACTGAACTGCAGAACAAGTGAACAAAACAGGAAAGCAATACAACCAGAGAGATTATAAGAGATGGCTGGTGAACACATTCCAACCTTTAGTCCAATGTTAGTTTCTGCCATATTCCCCTGCTGAGCTGCTAATGGCCTTACAACCCCCTCCCATTATTAAAACACTAATTCACAATTCTACCTATAATGGAACCATATAAAAACTAATATACATATATAATATAATTTATCTATTTAAGTGCACTGCTTTCCTGAATATAATGGAAAATGGAGTGTCTTGCAAATCACAAAACCCAAAACCCAATCACAAACCTGTGTACAGGATCAAGGGATTTGCTGTTGTCCATGAGTTGTCCCTCAGGACTGCCTAAGATTGAAGAGTCCTGAAATTGTTATTATCCATATATTTCAGAGGCTTTGTGAGTGTATAGGAAAACAAAACGTTAATCTTTCCAAGGAATTATATTTTAATGTAATAATGCTGCTGTGTGGGGCTGGTGTACAATAACCTGACATGCCAGATGAATTGCGGTCACAAGTCTACATTGAAACTGTTTGTGAATAGCAGGTACTTTCAAAAAAATACTTGTCAGTTGATTGGATGAACCATCTGGTCGTTGTAGCAGTCAGCAAACTTAAACAACGCCTGTATAGCTATCAATACGACACTGAGTGGTAAGTTCAGTTGCTACTCAGACACATTCTAAATGATTCTGAGGCTTTCGAGACTCTGAAGCTCGCAAGGTCAAGATGGTCTCACAAGGCTGGGTGCACGACACAAAGGCACAACCTATACTGTAGCAATGAGGAAGCTTTGAGGAGTACAGGGTTTAGCTAAATATAGTGTAAAAAAAACACCAACATGGACAGTCCAGGAACTAAAGGACTGAAGAAACACACATGGACACACAGGGACAGTCATTTTTGGGAATGCTTGCTATCTTCTAGCTAAAATCAAAATCAGCATCGCTCCACGGTCCTCCGCGGCGCCACCTCACATTAAAATGCATTGTGAAGCAATTTAGTAGTACTACGGCTTTGTTGTTGTGAGCGGTGTTCGCCACATTGTTTATTTACGGAGCCATGCAGGGCTGTGTAGAACTATCTGATTATTCTTTCAACACGCACAAAGAACGGTAAGCTAGTGAAATACAAGGAGATATTTGTTGAATTTGACAAAAAGTGTATTAGCCTACATTTAGCCTTCAATAGCTGACTATACCTTTAAATACAAGGGGAACCTAATCAGAGGAAACTGATTGGACAAAGACAACCAGGTTCAGGTGAAAATGATCAGACATGAAACAGGTTAAATAGAACAGACACAGGTGGAACCAATAACATATTCAACCAAGAAACCACACACACATCTTGTATACCTACAGCTCATTATTCAAGTTGTAATATATCTGCATGAGATTATACAGTTGAGTGCCCAGCAGAGCACGACACAGGTCCAAGCCTATCCAGTAGGTCAATAAGGAGGCCAACATGTAGTGGTTGAGAACGGAAGAACCACTGACGCCATCAAAATATGTCTGCCCACCTCTTACAACATGCAGCTGTTCTTGTTCAGCCTGACCATGTTGTCTTCTTAGCCAATCATGTACAGTGCTGTGAGTGGCTGGAAGATTAGGAAAGTGCTGCATACATGCAGTCCATTGATCATATATCGCTAATGAATATCTCTTACATTTTGAGAGAGACATATAATAATAATACACAAACTGCATACTGTAAACTTTACTAATAGACAAATAATACATATTACATATTAACAAAATATATATTCAAATATATTCACAAACCAGATTCGTGTTGTGATGTGAATGTGATCTCTAGCGTTATCTAGCTAGGTTGGTGACTGGTCTATGTGATCACTGTATTGTGATTAAAACATTTTGAATAATTGATTCTACTGCACGACACAACCGTCTGTGTAGAGGTACGACTAAAAGCACTGAATTACTTCAGGGACTACCAAGAATAGTTTTCTGAAGAACTCTAGACTCTATAATTTTCATATTTTAGTGTGTAGTTGTAAGGTGTATTTGTTTGGTTTTAGATAATTAGAGAAATAGCCAGATGCATATGCATGTAGATTATACAGATCATTTTTTATTTTATTTGCCCAGTAGAATAGCAGATTTGTTTAAAAAGGCACATATATATACTGTAGTACACAACCTGCTGTATGCACATTTCAAAGCCTTGCCTTAAACTTGCTGTGCTTACATTTGGATATGAAAAGAAATAGTTTTTGCGATAACATTTTTTCATATATGATTAAACTATTTTTAGGGACTTTAATTTTGCCTTGCAAATGATATGCAAAAAATACAGTTACTAATCAACACGATTGTCTTTTAGCCATTTCTCTCCCTCCGTTTTGATAACATTTCTGTTAATTTGCTGTATACTGTAGATTTAATTGCCCAGAAAAAATGTAAAGTGTTTGTTTTGAAATCAAAGTTCAAGTTGTTATTATGGTAATGTTTTCAGTGTAATCAGGAAGGCATATTAATACCACAACTCACTGGCTTTGTTGCTACATCATACAATAAATTGCAGTATGTCGGTTTGTTGAATTACAGCATGTCGGTTTGTTGGTTCAACCCAACCCGAATATCTCTCTCTCTCTCTCTCTCTCTCTCTCTCTCTCTCTCTCTCCCATTTCTCCCCCCCCCCATTCCCCTCTCTTTCACTCTGCTCTTTGATGTCTATTTCCTTTCTACATAATAAATGCTATTATTATCTTCAATTTTATAGACTATTACTATTTGGTGTTTCTGCTCGCGCCACAATTTTATCTTCAGAGGCATGGATGGTAGAGGTGGGTGAATAGAAAGAGTCACATTAGTGTACTGCTGCTGCTACTACAACAAACCACAATACAGTTCAATGTATGACACTCCAGATTAATTTGGTGCTGGGAAGAAACAAGGAAACAAATAAATTCTATCATTTGCGGAATGTAAGGATGTTTATTCAGTAAACCACCCTTGGAGGCTCTGTTGCATTTGCTAGGTTTTTGCAGTTTATGTTGGGAACTGCCTCCAAAAATATGATATTAGCAGAGCTTTTTGTTTGATACAATGGAAAATTTAAATACACATACACAGAAAAAACACTTAATAATTTGACAGCTTTTCTGTGGATGTGTAGCGTAACTTTGATTGGTGTTATATGGAGTTCAAGTTTATATTTATATTAACTGCGATGATTACATTTTCAGATTTCCTAAACCGTCAAAGTATGTATACACGACTTCTTCAAACCATATGAAAAAAATTTACTCCTGCAGCCACAAGCATCTCGGTCTCTTCATTAATATTCTCATGCTAATGCTTACTGCGAAATAATGCACCAAAAATGTGATTCTAACACCTTATTTGCACACTGGCCTACAGTTCCATTCTGTGTTATTCAGTGGCAATAACATAATCCCTGCTGCCTGTTGCAAGCTAAAGCCCTGGGTTGAGTGTTGTAATTTAGTGAACATAGCAGATATGAATGTACACAGCAGCTGAATCTCCTTGTGTTTCACATGCATTATTATATATTGTTGGAAGAGAACACGGCAGAGGAAGATTGGCGGGAGGTAGGACATGTTGAGAAAGGCAGAGGTAAACACAGTCTCAACAGATCAGCCAGAAAAGGTGGACAAGGTTATTGGACATTTTTAATATATATATATTATTATATGTGTTTATATACTGAATAATATGCCTATACGTGTCATATTTAGATGGATACATAAAATGGCTTCAAATGTAATAGATACACTTCTCAAACTAAACTACAAATAAAACAATTCAACTGTTATCCCATGTTTACAGAATAGATACAGGATAGATTACATGATTTCATTTATTTATTATGTTATTGGCCCTCTCATCGTTTGTTCTATTGCTCATTAGGTGTTATACCTATGGGCTCGTAGTAAAGATGTAAGCATGTGACTGCCTTCAGAGCTCAACTAACTATCTTGCTAGTTAGTATCTTATTGCATGGATGGATTAAAGAACAACAGTCTGAATTGTATAGTATGCAAAGATGTAAGAGTTCCCTGAATGTACTTGGTCTCATACAACAGCAACAACCACCCAACCACCCACAGAGCAGGACCCACAGGAAACATTTTGTGTTCACAACTCTTGTAGAAACTGTAATGAGTGAATTTACATTCTCAGTTCTGGTTCTGGATTCTCTTCTTGCTTTTGCAAACTACAAACCTTCAACTTAGCATACCATTTCCCTATGGTCAACAATCAAGACATACAGTATGTTTGATAATAACCCCATTCTCTAAGAACTGTATTGTACAATATGAAGTTTTTCCGTTATCAGTTCAGGAGACCTGCGATATACAGTGAGATGCAGTCGGATGATGTGAGCTGTGAGATCCACAAGATTGTCTTTCCCCATGCCATGTCACTACAAGTACAAGTCATTATTATAACCCTCGCCCCAGTACTCAAATTCGGTGAGGAAATCAGGCAATTAGGAACGACGGATGAGAGATGACAGCCAGTGGTGGAAGTGCAGAAGGAACGGCTATAGGGACACCAAGGCCTCCACTTTCCCCTACCCTGCTAAAGAAGACATATCCCACTTCAGATCAAGGCATGGCACAGACCCAGTGCAATAATTTGCTGCTTCAAATGTATTTAAGGGTGAGGATTTCATTAAACACTCATTATATTATGTTATATTTCCACCACAGTCGTAGGAAATGAACAAATGGAAAGAGTACAATGTGTACAGACAATAATGATATTAGAACGGTGGACAGAACATGAAAAGTCTAGTACAGTAGGGTTCAGTTGTGTAGAAAAGGATGACATGGGTACTTGCGACTTGCGTGCTATGTACATCCTGTGCCCCGATTAGCTTTAAAGGGATTATTATTCAATTCTCTCCCATGGCTCAGAATGTTTTATTTTGGATGAATGAAATACAGACCACAGATGTACTGCAAAGCACCTCTGTTTCCCCTCACTGCAAATTCATTCACGTCAAGTATTTTTTGTTATTTTAGCTGACACTGTCGTGCGATTCAATGTTACTGTTTAAACAATTGGATCACAGACGCGCGTGCAATAGTGAAGCTTTTCCAGGATCCAGGGATTCACGGGATTAAAAGCTCTCAAGAACAGTGTTTCTCTGGCGTTATGGAGCCTCTCTGTGGCCACATTTGCACGAGGTGTTGGAGGTGACACTGCAGAGAAGTGAGGGTAGAGAGAGGGGGTTTCCATTACTGGCAGCAGTCTCACCTGCCCGTGGCCTTTTGATGGTCTCTTGACACCTGCTGCTGTAGTGCATGAAGACTCAGGGAGTAATCACACCCTGGTTTGATCATCAGTGTTGAAAGCCCTCTGCATTGCCCCCACCTCCACTCGGAATACTTCAAAGAGCAAGGAGGATCACAAGATTCGTGCTTGTGATTGTACTGGGATTAATCAAGACCTTCATTATCCTGTCACATCACATCGGTGATATGATGTCATAGAAATGTCATTGAGGCCAGCCAACAACTGGTCGATACTGTATAGTATATACTGTACTAAATTGTCTAGTGTGTGGTGTAGAGCTATCACTGGTGTTTTTATTTAAACCAAATCCCAGGTTTTGAATTATTAATTGCAAAAAAATATCGAGATCTATGCCCACTTTTTTTTTGTCAGTCTGCCATCCTTCATTATCCTCATGTCCAAGGGACTCAGAGTCTCGTAAATGAGGTTTTTTATTTTATTTATTGATCTATTTTGTGCATGAAGTTGGCCGTGACAGTTTCTGTAACCAAGGTTGAAGGGTGTCCCTCACTTCAGTTCAGATGGATGCAGTGAGATAATGACTCTATTTCCACAACCGCAGTAGGAGAGGAACTGCTACCATATCTTCATCTTCATCCCTGGCCAGCAGGCCTTGATAATTGGCTAGCTCTGGACCTCAGAAACATGGGCCTGGTCGCACAGCCCCATTTAACCTCTGCTTCAGTACTCTGTCTTAAAATAGATTCAGAAAGAAGAGTTCAGGAAAGAAAGAGCTTCAGTGATGCAGGAGGGTTGGTATTTAGTGGCTGGCTGCTTTAGCTAATTAACTTACAGTACAAGAGCTCCAGTCATCAACGCTGGGTCTTTTGGATTGATTTTCCCACTGGTCCACAGTCCTCTAATCAGGACACTTGAGGGCTGGATATCTAAATGAATGCTTTGATATTAATACTGTGTCAGGGAACAGACCTACCCAGTCCTGCCATGCGAGGAAGAGACGGGGTGGGGTTTTTAATTAATTTCAATTCAACTCCCACTAGTGTTAGATATGAAAGCCAGAGTCAGCAGTTTTATGACACCATATCAAAAACTTGCAGACACGTTTTTTTTTTACTGGATGGGCATTGTAAAATTAATAAATACAGTACATCTTGACGCTGCAGAACTAACACAGACAGGAGTGCTAGAAAACAATGACAAATAACTGGGCTCTAGATTGCAGGAGCTGAGAAGACCACACCTACGGTACACCTACCCTAAGAGTATTACAGGTTAATAAAAAAAGGCTGCTTGCTGCGATAGAGGGATGAGTGGAATGCTGGTATCATTCATATGATGAGATTAATTAGGTCACTTCAATTACAATAGATTTGACAAGCTAGGTTATGATTTAAAGGAGTTCATATGCAGACAAAATAGCATGTTTATAAATCATCCTGGTGTATTTAAAAATGCATTGTGTTACTATCATATATTGTTATTTCATAAGTATTTTCAAATGTTGTCTGTGAAATTTAGTGTACACCACATAGGCCAGAAGTGATACAAAAGGCAAATAAACTGTCATGCTTTTTAAAGCCCTTTATAACCCTTAGTGGTTTGATCTTATTTGGCTGATGGATGAGGTTTTAATGCAAACACATCATATTCTGAAATGAATAAATCTGTATAGGTGTCCAGTTCAACAGTATTGTACTATGAACGTGACAAGACCTGAGAAGAAAATGTGTCTTTTTACGTATTACGAAAGTATGTATACCTGCTGTCAGTATATCTGAACAGAATTGCTTGCCATGTGTGTTTTACAGAATTGGGGTTTAACGCTGTCTACGTATCCAATATTAATCACAAATACACACCTTGTATGCTGACCCAGCCAATACTGGTGCAGTGGATCACAAAGGCGTCAAGTAAGCCTAGCCTGAAACATGGCCGCTAATGAAGCTGTCCCAGCCCAGCCAGGTCTATTGGTCTGGGCCTAGACGTGATCTCTTACTTGACCCCCACCTCCACCCCAACTGCTCCTGAGTCTATAGTCTCCGAACCCCTCAGACGTGGCCCTTTGTCACCACTCTTGTGGCTACAGCTGGTGTCCGCAGAAAATAGACCTAAGTAAACAAGTGAAGGGTTTGGTCTGAGTGGCTCCCATTGTGATGGGTCCTCTCTGAGAGAGAGAGAGAGAGAGAGAGAGAGAGAGAGTGGGGGGGAGATCTTTATGGATTTATGCTGCACCACACACACATATTCTCACAATTGTATGTCTGCGTGAGTCTTGTCTGTGTACTTACTGTTTGCCAAATGGGTTTGGGTTTATAAGAATCTTTCTGTGTTTGCACTTTCTAACACCTCCAAGCACTGTGATGCAAGCATCGATGTATATCATACCTCTGAAAGATAAAAGAGAAGCTGTATTTTCACTGATTGTTGTTGTGGCAAAATGTGTTAACAGTGCCCCCTACAGGAAGATAATATGCTTTGCCTCTGCCTATTAGGCTCTACTATTGCCTCAATTTCTATCAATGCGGTAAACGGCTGAGTAATGATCCTTTACTTCATGAGCATGCTGACATAATAAAGCCTAAGTCTAATATAATATTTTCAACACTAAAGAAAGTTAGTCTAATTTCACCTGCCCCGTACAGTATTCTTGGGACAGAGTGATGAATGGCATACGCTTAATGAGTTAATTTAAAAGTGTTGCAAGGTAAATGTGTTATATCCTTCATTGTAAATGGATAAGGTAGGCCTATACATAATTTAATATCAACTGGGAGCCTAACTTATACAGTAGGCTATACAGTATTTCAACAAGGTATCATATTATAATTCCATGCCCATGTTCTGTCAGCCTGGTGGAACGGGCACAATAAGACTATTTGCAGAGCTGAAACATAATTACAGCAATTATTATTTGAAGAACACATGATTAAAGCTGTTAAACAATGCAGCACATTGTGTTTAGGACATCTCACACACAGATATACAGAAATGTATGATCGATTTGATTAAATATCTACTAAATATATTTTAAGAAGATATAACTAAAACATATCATTTTGACCATATGTATTCCTGAGGTTCCTTCGGAGGGGGGAAAGGTAATACCTCAAAATGACGACAGAGGGCGCTAGCGTAGAGACAATCGAATAACTTAAATTCCAAGAGAGCAGCATATTCTAGGTGGAACCAAACTCCAGTCTTTCCCTGGTCTCCTTTTCACAATTAAAATTAGTCCACGTCAGACCATAGGTCAGACACTTTAATGCAAAGCAGCTAACAGTGTGGCCTAAAATAACAAGTTTTAATAATGAGTAGAGGTTACTTGTTCATGGATGCTTATAGCATACTGTATAGTGGACCACTCACCTCTTAACCTCAAATCCTGCTCACCATTCTACCTTTCTACCTCAAATGTAAACCTATTGAATGTTATGGAATTGTACAACAAATATACAGTACAACTGCCATATTCGTAACATTATCCAGGAAGGGAAATTGCTCTCATATTACAAGGTCTGGGTATAATCATGACATCTAGCAAAGAACCACCCAAAGCAAATATGGATCTTATGTCCAAAATGTACACATGTACACTCAACCTGAGACTAATGAGTAATGCGTACATCTTTAGAAGGATGAAATTTGCTATGATATTCCTTTTCTGGGATGTAAATGTGATGGAGTCTCTCTCCAGAACAAGTGTGGGCTATGACAGTGTTTGATTGTATATAGTATGACAAGGTATTACATCCATAATTATATGATGTTGGTCTATTAAAGAGAATATAAGAAGAATGTGGAAGTCATTGTAGCTAACCCCAGGTAGAGGCATTGATAGTGAGGTTATGAGCCCCGCTAGTGCTTCAGTCATGCGGCTAATGCTGGGCCTTGCTTAAAGCCGTTCCCGGTGCCTGATTAAATCTTTTACTTACGATCATGTGTTCGTTTGTGTGTACTGAGTACCCATCGATTATGTGTCTAGGGCAGCAGATATGTCAAATTTGTTTTCCCAGGGCAAACCCATTTGAAAACTATAGTGAAAAAGCAGTAAGTGGCAGAATGGAAGTTGGCTCTGTTTGACAAACCATCAGTCCCTTAGTGCCCACTAACATCTTCATCACATATAATTACATGTGGCTCTTGTCCTGGAGATCATATAAATTACAGCAATGAAGAGAGCAATTGATTCGGCCTGTACGAACAGTACAGGGCAATTCAATTGCAGTACGCAAATCACAGGGGTGATTTGCAAAAGTTTAAAATCATGTTGGCGTATGTTTTATTCTGGGATTTAACGCCCTATTTAACTGAATGCACCCTAATTTTCATGTTGATTTAATAAGAATTATGAATGCTGTCTCAGTGACAAATGCAGGCAACCTGAGCTTTGCATTTGCTCAGATTCAACTATTCCATGGCACAGGCTTTTTATACATGTGCAAGGGCTATCATGCAGTGCAGTAAATTAAATAAGACGAGAAAAAGAATTGGGCGACTGTTTTCCATATTCTGCTCTCAGAGGAACCTCTTGAAGCTATTAAATCAATAAAGTGCTTCTCATTGCACTTCCCCTGACAGTGTTTGGCATCAAAGATGAGTACTCTCTTCTGTAAAGACCTGTTCTGCAGGAGGGGGGGGTAAATTGGTTTCATTTAACTTATTTGACGCATTAAATGCATGGGCATTCTTCTATCACCCCCACCTCCCGCCAAAGAAAGTTATATCTATCACACCTTCATTTCTAACACCGTTCCAGCACTTTCAGTCCAGAAGTCCTGTAGGTTTTCTTTTATGCAGAGCATGGAGGTTCAGAGCACCTGAATGAAGGCAATAACATTAATGTGACCTGAATATTATTGTTGAATATGATCTTTTGATTGAAATTAGAACATAAATTCAAATCTGCTAATGGTTTTAAAAGAAAATATGACAATTGTAATATTGCTCATTATATTATAGTTGTTGTAATCGAAATCATGAGTACATGGGTATAGATGTTTTTCTGCACATACGTAATAGTATATAGTATAGTGCGTACATAGTAAGTGGCTGTAAACAATAACTGAACAATGAGTCCCATAGGCCAATCTCTGCCTTTGGCCACACATATTTTAAGATGGGTGCATTTACCCATGACAGGCCATCATCTGGATAAAATCAGGCAACAAAAAGCCAATAAAACATGACGACCCACTTTCACATTGCTTGTTCTTTGTGGTTCATTTTGTAGAAGCATTTCACCACTGCATTATTACAGTATAAGCGGTTGCCAAGGTGGGGTTGAAATATGCATTTGGCTGGTTGAAAAATTATTTGACATTTTTGGAATCATAAAAATATCTATTACTAATCTAATTATGTTGTCTGTAATGTGTTCATGATGTTATTCTATTCAATAAAATGTGTGTGTGCATGTGGGCGTGTGTGTATGTTTAAGAATCATTTTGAACATGGTGTATTCATTGCATATAAAATTAAATATTTTAAGATTTTACATTTGTAATTAATTATTCATTCTGGTTTATAGACAGATTGAATGGACCAGGGTAAAACATAGTTGTATGCAATTCTTCATGAACTGAGTAATAGTTATTCTCTTACAATTGTTGGCGATTCAGGTTTTAATGGAACCATACCACATATTGACTGTATACAGATATTGCAAGACCATCCTGATTTGGCTAGCTTCAGTTTAATTTCTCCTTGTGAATCAGTCTGGAAAGCCTAATCATTTTATTGTATCAGTGTCGTGTTTATAGCTATACGGGCGTGGTTTAGGTGTGCTCATCTAATCAACTGCACAGTGTTTTTTGAAAAGGGCCTGCCATTCACAAACAGTTTCAACAGATGGACTTGTGACAACAATGAATCTGGCATGTCAAGTTACAGCATATGTACATGTGCCTCTGTTTCATTTGCAATAGAAAGCTGCAGTGGAATAATACAGTGCGTCACAGTATCAGACAAGTGCATTATCATTGTGCTAATCCCAAAGTACATACTTGTATGTGTTTGTTAGTGTGTGTGTGTGTGTGTGTGTGTGTGTGTGTGTGTGTGTGTGTGTGTGGGACGGGGGGGGGGGGGGAGAGAGAGAGAGAGAGAGAAAG
>JAODTR010024864.1:0-23379 GCA_025399935.1 Amblyopsis rosae
GTAGTATCCCTCCTGTGTCGTGAATAAAACCCGTTCTGTTTACACTGCCATTTCCTGCCTCTGTGTTCTGCGCTTGGATCTCCGCCCTCTCAGTGCCGTATCACAACATTACCATTTCCCTTGTAGAGCAGATCACTTACAGTAGCTCTTTAGTATAATCACTTGGACACTCATATGTATGCCATCCAACACAAAACTATATCTCTCCTTCCCTCCATCTGACACAGATCATACAGTATCTCATGCTTTTGGTTGTCTTAAAAATGTTTTAAAACAAAATAAGAGTAAAGAGAAATGCATCAATCTTACAGCAGTCAAAAATGTATCTATTATATCCTTAGTGATGTCTTAATCCTGTTTAACTATATATATACTTCTAGGCACAGATTACACACACATTTTTACATTTAGCATGCTCGTTTTATGGTGTCAGGTGGAACAAACAAGGCAAATACAAAACATAACCCATTGTATTGTCTGGCATCAGTCTGACTGTGGCAAAGATACAAGGATGCTTTCACTGCTTTTGCCTAACAGTACAAAATGCTGAAGCAATCATGATTTGCAAAATCATAAGAAAATATATTATTGAGTATGAAAGAAATCTGGATACTTCAGACTTTACCGGATTTTCATTGGCTTAGTGCTATCAAGTAGATGCTCTGGCTGCATTTGGTGAACATGTTTTCTTTTTCACAATGGACCTTAACAATGGGTATTATAAGTTCATGAAGATGATGGAAGATTATTGCTTGGCCCATTGATATGACTAATTTACAACAGTAAAGTTATGAATATGCTGGAAAGGTTATGTAAAAGCCCTTTCAACCATTATAATAATGATGTTAATAATTTTTGGGAACGAAAACTTACTTAGTCTCTTGTGTTAATTGTATTTTGTTATGGTTTTTGCACCTACCAAATATGTGGCTCTTCAGCAACTGGCAATCGTTTTCTGTCACGATTAAGTCTCAAAACCTAAAGCTGATTCTGAAAAAGTGCCACCTCCTCCAGAGGTCTATCACATTTCTAAGATATACCAGCAGTGCTGAAAGTGCTGCTATTGACCCTGAGAAGGTGAAGGCTATCATTGAAGAGACAGAGGCTGCTTGATGGTGGACGGCAGTGATGGTCCTTCCCAGAAGAACCTGAGGTTGTTCATTCTTTGAGTAGTATATTAACAACAATTCATTGATATCTGTTTTATCATGTTAAGGCTAAGATGATGTTTGGTCTGATAGACCCCTCACTGCAATAGTAAAAGGGTGACCCACTGTCAAGATATTAACTTCTGTGTCTTCCCAGCATTAGGATTGTAGCTCTACTGCAAGACATGCCAGCTACACACAGTTCAGACATAGCACTCATTGGCGCAAGTTCTTTGAAATAAAATGGGCCATCTGCAACTCATTTCATCATTGCTTTCGGGGGCAGCAGTTTATCATGTGTGGACAGAAAACAACCTTGTGCATGTGACTTCCATATAAGACATTGCTGGCTGAAAGTGATGCTGTGAATAATGATAATGTACAATAGGTGAGGGATATGTTCCACTGGTCTGGCAATCCTTTTGACAAGGCGTAAAATCCTAGCTGAGGGACAGTTATTGCATGCCACATTGCAGTTGCCTTGCCAGCTGGTAATTGTCTAATAATCATTGTCATAATCACAATCATAATCATAATTGTTGCTGTTGTGACATTCTGTAGAGGACACTTTTAGCTATGAAGGCAAAACCTGACAACAATTTGACAAGCAGTTCTCTTTATTTATAGCAGAGTGCATGGTTGTGAACTACATGAGTTTATTCACCTTTTCAAATGTTGGGACAAGCTGACTATTAGAATGGATGTGATATCCCTACTCAAGACATTTCATGGCAAATTTATTTTGAATTACCCCCCTCTTCTTATAGATTCTGATAACAGTCAGATCTCTGCAACACCACCGTCTCTGGAAACCCTAATGAGGAAAGATCCTTGTTGCATCCAACAGCTTGAGTTTGACTTTGCCGCGAGAATCCGTCTGGAGAGCTTGGAAATCGTGGTGTTTAAGCCTTAGTGTGTTGCTAAAGAGCGTCTTCTCCCGACTCTTCTACTGCAAGAGTGGATAACAACAGGTTTTGCTGGTTCACAGGTTTGTCCAACTACCTGCCAAGTATTGTTTTGAAAGTGCCTGCCCTTTTAAACACTTTCAATAGATGCCTCCCCAGATGGATGTGGCTAGCAGACTTTTGGCATGTCAGGTTACCAGACACCACCCAGGCTAAGACAGAGCACAACAGTGAACCCAAATACACTATTTCACGATATACTTAGTGTGTTGGCGAGGTCTCCCAACCCGATCGTGCTCCAAGATCTGCCTTGTGCAGGTTTATCCACAAGCGCAGCGAGGATGATCAGTCAAGTTGCATGTTATCCTTGACAATCAGAGTAATCATTCTCTGGACAGAGTGTTTTTCAACAATTCGAATCCAAGGAAGCATGTCACCGTACTCGATAAGAACCTGTGCTGGGATCACAGAAATAACAGGAAGCAAAACAGTAGGGTTCAAAGTTGAACCACTTGATGGTGGTGAGTGTTTCAATACTCCCCCACTTCTTGAGTGTAATGAAATACTGTACAAAAGAGCCGAGATCCTGATGCCAAAGGTTTCCCTTCTGCATGCACATTTGAGATCTGTAGCATCATTCATTCCAAAGACAGAGCATTAGGCTTAGATCTTACTCATCCTAGGACTAGACATGATACGAGTTCACAATGTAAGACAGCTATTTAACCCTTCGCTCAACACTTAGATCTAGGCTGGGTAATTGTGGGGAGGTCTGCATTGATGGTACTCACAAGCCTACAGAAAGCATCTTCCAAGACATGTCTTGCCAAATCGATGTCCATCATTCCTTGAAAAGAAGCTTGAAAGAGAGAGCAATGCTTGAAAGAGAGAGCAATGTATGGTGCCTCGATATGGTTTATCTTCTCACAATATCTCAAATCTCAAAAAATGAAACAAATATGCCATTTATTTTGAGGATGAACTCTTCCTTAAGATAATGTGTAAAGAGTTGTACAACGACAAACAAAACAATTGGGTTGATCCCTTGCCCTATTGCGGGACCACAACTTCCCAATAAACGAGAACATGCTCTCTCCTGCCTCACTTCTTTGTGACATACCCAAAAATGAAGTAGCAGTTTGTGGAAATATTAATGGGAAATTTAAGGAAACAATGAAAAACATATTTGAGAACAAATATGCCAAGGAAGCATTCCCAGTCCACGATGAAGAAGTGTTGGGATACCTGCCCTCCTTTGGGGGGTTTCACCCACAGAAGCCAGGTCAGATTTGGGTGGCCTCTCGCCTAATAGCACCCTCCTCTCTGGCCCTGATTTGAACCAATCTTGACATTGAACACATTTTCTATAGTTTTGTGGTCAGAGAGGACCACAGGAACCATTTAAGATTAATCTGGCACAAACATAACCACCCAAATGAAGTAGTGGATTTCCGCATGCGAGTGCAAATAGCCTTTCTCCAGCGGTGGCTATTTACAGTCTAAGAATTGACACATTATTGTGTATTTGACTCTGGCCAAGAGAAACATTTTATGTAGACGATGGACGAATATCCCTTCCTACAGAGTCAGTGGCCATTAACTTGCTCAAACAAACTCAGGCATCCCTTGCCAAATAAAATATTAATCTACATAATTTTGCTTCAAACAGCATCAATGTAATGTGTTCAATCCCACAAGAAGACCTAGGCAAAGGCTTTAAGGACCTAGGTTTTGATGCAGAAGATCTGCCAGCACAAAAAAGCCTAGGACTGTGCTGGGACATAACTTATGACACATTCACGTTACAGACAAACCTTTCACTCGCTGGAGAGTACTCTCCACTGTTAACAGCCTCTTTGATCCTTTGGGCTTGGTAGCACCTGTGAGCGTTAAGAGAACGCACCGTCATTGTTCATGACTGGGACTTTGTGCTTCCTGAGGATAAGATGCAGGAGTGGGAAACATGAGAGAAATCGCACCATAACCATATTCCACATTCCTACATATCCTGGTCACTTTGCAAGGCAGAATACAGAGTTGTGTATTTTCTCAGACACTTCCATCTGGGCCATAGGAGCATTGGCCTACTTGATCGTTGTCACGGGAAAAAGCAGACAGAACAATGGAAAAAGGGAGAGCTATGTAAAACAATCTCACTTTTTAGCCTCTATATAAGTAAACTTGACTTGAATTGACTTGACTAGTTCCAATCTCTTTTGACCCTGCATCAACATTTTGCTTACTCAAAGCAGGATGTACCAGCACCATGTGTATTTACAGAGAAAGATATCTTAAAAAGTCAATGGAGATGTGTACAAGCAGTATCTAATGAGTTCTGGAACCGCTGGAGAAACACCTATCTCATCACTCTCCAAATATGGCGTAAATTGCAGAAAACACATGAAACATGCAAGTTGTGGGTGTTGTTCTGATGAAAGACACTCAGTAATCTAGGAGTATGTGGCCAATGGGATTGGTCATACCAACCTTTCCAAGAACCGATGGTATATAGACGTAAAGACAACATGGTTTTATATCAACCAGTTCACTCATTTGAAAGAAGTGGTTTTATTTTGCATGTACACACTAACCATGTTAATAACAATGTTAAACAATGGGTTAGATGATCATGACCGTTTGTCCAAACATTTGTTTGATTTAACAATGCTTTATTGATATGTTATGTTTGCCTTCTCAAAATGTAATAATGCTTGCACAAGAAACCACTCAGTTATCCTGTGTTCAATGACCAGCCTATTCATGCTCTGCTGTTTCATCGTCCCAGACGATCTTTTGACATGCTATTAACGTCCATGAACTCCACCTGCTCTCTATAACTATAAGTCTGTGTAACAAGGTTCTTCCAGACCAACTTGTACATGGCACCAAAGTAGAGTTAAAGGCATAAATTCTAACACAATATATATTTAAAAAAATGATGGGTGAAGCAGGAAGGTAAGGGGTATTAGCTCACCACTTGTATTTCCACTTTGTCTTCCTGACAATAAATCTGCAGCTCATAAAATTGAGAATGTCCAGGGATCTGCTTAACCTGTCACCAATTTAAGGGCCCTGTGGGAGATACAAACAAGCTAAGAAAGGCCATCTGTTTTTGAACCAAGTAGGCTGATCAGTAAACCTCAATGTAACACCACAACATTACAGTAGCCTAGATCGCAAAAGAATACACAAAAAACAACAACAAAAAAAAAACATTTTATGCACAACAGAGCTCCCCAACTGCTCCAAATGCTATAACATATTCAAACTTTTTTTTAACAGATGTGTTTAACAGATTTGTTCTACAAATGTGTTTCTTATTTGACAATCGCCGATACTACGCATTATTAATTAATGTGTAGGCTTAGGCTATACATTTCAGCCATATGTGGTATGCCAACACAAACTATTGATTATTCTCGCGCAGCATGCCAAAAACAGAAAGACGAACGAAAAGCCTATTGGATAATGTAGTAGGTTACTGCTTTTGAAAATACTAAAATGTTATAAAGCAAAGATGAAGCATTCATAAACGAGGACCAGTCTACCATTCTATATAGGCCTTTCATTAGCCTACATAATCCGGGAGCGAGAGACAATCACTATTGTAGCCTCACGCCGCATAAGAAAAACGATGGTCATTGAGAAATCCAAAGGCCGTTTACATCCCGAAATGTAAGATCCGCCCACTTCGCCATTCCATTTGTTCATAGACAGTTGAAAATTCCAATGGCTGAACAAGAAAAAGACTGACATCGCAAATGCCCGCCCTGCGAGGAGGAGGAGGGTGTGCGTGAAGGCACATTTTCAGCACCCAGGAGCTATCCCTTCCTCGTGAGCCGCGTCCAACCCCTCACGGTAAGAACGACAATAATGGAATAATGGAACAGACACGACACACTCAAAAACTCTGTGGCAAATTAATAGATAGTAGGCTACTAGGCTATTATTCAGGTGTTTCTCTTTTATTCTTCCCTGTGGTGTCAGGGAGGCTAGATACATTTTACGCCGATCATCATATCTTGAATAGGCAATGAGCGATGAAAACATAGTAACATCATGCGGATTGAATGGTGCATCTCTCGAGACCTGTTGAATGCGGTGAAATCCGTGCATTGCATTTAGCTGAAAGAGACTCATGTTGGACATTTCATGAACTGTACAGGCCATGAGAGGTATGCTATATTGTTGATAGGGTACCTTGCAGGTAGTTAGTAGCCTTCAGTCTAATAGAAGTGTCGTTTATGTCTTGTTTACGAGTTACGAATAATATGTTATTGTATTTTAAAACAATTTGCCAAAGTCGTTTCAGCGTTAATCAATCAGTGTTTATTTATCCACAAATAACCATCTAATGTAGACTACTCACAGTTTTTGTGATCAGCGGTAGAACTAATGCAGCCTACCACTAACTTGTCGACGCACCTGAAATGATAAAGCTATGGTAATCTAATTATAAGATAATCGCACATGCCACCACACACGTAGCTAGCTACACATGTATTTTACAATGTATCCTTTCTGGAATCAAGTAATAGCCTATTAGTGAAAATGCAATAAAAATGATTGAGTCACATTAATTCATGTTTGTTTTATTTATTTGTATTGTAGCCTATGTTCAGGCTATCTGCAGAAGCATGTAAACCCATCATTTTAATGTGTGAGTTTTGAGTGAAATTTATAAATTAAGGGGTGGGACTACATAGTACTATATGTAATACCATAATATTATGCATTTGTAATTTCAGGTATACTGTATTCAAAAACACACACAGTATTGGCAGACTTGTGGAAATTGTTTTACCACAATGTTGTGCAACAAGTGAGGCTATAGCCTACCATAATACAAATCCTAAAATAAATGTTAGATAGAAATAGTACTGCAACATTATTATAACCTCTAATGAGATCTCAAACAACTATAGCTGCACTTTTCCTAGTCTTCAGTGTTTGAGTATTTCATTTAGATTTGGACTGCATGCAAGATCAGATTGGATAGGCAGGCTACATGTTAGGGCCCCACATGGCAAACTATAGCAAGGACTCACATGAGGACATGAATAATGTACTCACATTGTCATTTGTATATTCAACAAAAAATAATATTGATACATGTTGTTAGATATACTGTATTTCTTATTTGTGAACATGTATACTCTTCTAGGCTCTGTTATAGCCGCAGCATCTGTGCTGTCTGCAGATATTTATATTACATTATGTTTGGTATGTTTTAAAATATTTCTGCATATTGGATATTGACAAATAGCATGTAACAAAACTGCATGGCTATTAAATATAAATGATTGAATGCCACAGTAATGAGACCAAGCCTTTATCCGGGCTTGATCTTTGACCCTATTTTGAATGTGGTATCTGTATTATAACTATAGCGTAAATATGTTTAATTTTGAAACAAATGTTTTTCATGGTGTAAATGCAACTTAGACTTCAGCTAAGCTATCCTCCAAATGCACTATAAATAGTTTTCCAGTATTAATCAGTGGCCATGTTCAGTTCAATTCAACTTTATTGTCATCAACACAATGTGCAGGCACAATATCACATCATAGGTAGGGCAGTTGTAGCATAACATGTAAGAATGACGCAGCAAGATGACAAAGGTGGTCACAGCTGTTACTTAGGAATGCAGTGATCCTGTGTGTATCACCGATTACAGCCACCTAAACACACCACACACCCCTTTCACTTATACGTCCTCCATTCTGCTCTTAACTTCAATCTCTGCTTTGTCTCTCTGTCTCAATCTCCATGGCAACGGAAGCTAAGTGCCCTCTCTCTCATGCAAAGTCTGGTGTAATGTGTGTGCTAGGCATATGCATGTGTGTGTGTTTGTCTCCTTGGGTCACCTCTATACTGTATATTTGCCAGCCATTATCTATCTCCCACAAGCATGGACATACAGACAAAACAACATATGCAAACAAACACACAACCTGTTTTCTAGAATTGATGACTATTTGACTTCTAAGTCTAATGCTTTTTAATCAATTCAGTTAGCTTTATTAGCATGACAGTTATTACTACAGTATTGCCACAACTCAACATTAACATCAGTATGATGATGAGAAAGCCCAGCGTTTGGACCATGCCTGCTATTTCAAATGCTCAGCAAGTCTTGGACCTTGTCACAGTATTTTAATGCACGTGTATTACTAAATACATAGTTACATTAGCATATGGGAGAGGTCCTAACAATTGTTGTATAGCCTATAGGCTACAATTGCTAATGCTTTTTCCTGCAGCATTAATGACGATCCAAGAATGATCATATCCATTACATATTATTATCGTTATCATTATGTTTTATCATGTTTCTTAGCCACATGTAAATATATTCACATTGAGGTCTTTATATGATTTATATGTTCATAGATTAACAAGAGCTAAGTGATGTTGGCAGCTATAAAGGTTTATGGAAAATATTCTTGTATTTGTGACATATGCACTATGATTTGACTGGATGTGTCATTGGAATAGCCAGTGCTGCTGTTGCCAAGATACAGGCAGGAGTTTATCTGTCTCTCCTGACAACAGCTATGCTGCCACCATCAGAACCACAGACATGCACATGTATACAGTAAAGTATGCAGGAAAAGTAAGGACGTTTGTGTTTGGTACATTATTTTTTTGTTGTAACAATGCTGATTGTCAATACATTTTTGGGAAGCCTGATTATTTCCCTTTAAATAATGCCACATTTGTAAGGAACGTGCATTTGGGATGAGCAGCAGAGCTGAGTGGGTTGCGGCCATGAAAAATTTGCCAAATCTTCTCTGACGATGCCAATTGTTTGATGTTTGGTGGATTGGATGATTGAAGTCTGAAGTAACATATTGGCAATTTAACAGTGTATTAACTTAACAAATAGGAGCATCGGTAGCATGTGGAAGAGCCATACACATCCACAACAGCTTCATGCTGGTCACCAGCCTGGTCACACACTGCTGTGGGATGGCATCTCATTCATCAACCAAGCATTTGTCGCAGGTCAGCCACCGTGGTTGGTTACTCTGGCACAGACAGCACGCCCAAGCTGATCACACAACTGCTAAATGGGGTTGAGGTCAGGAGTGCTGGCAGGCCATTTCATCCTCTCCACTCCCAAATTCTGGAGGTAGTCTCTGATAAGCCCCGCTCTGGAGGATAGAGTTTGGTCCCAGAATGTGGAGATATGGGATTGCAGCTGGTTCATCTCAATATCTATCTCCAATGGTGGAAAGCCTTTTTCCAGTGAGGAAAACGGCGGCCCACACCATCACACTGCCTCCACCAAAATATGTTCCTCTATTGGTGAAGTAGTCAGCAAAGTGTTCTCCACATCTTCTCCACACGTTGAGAAAATAAAAAATTTGGATTTTACGATCCAAAAGCCGTAGGCAGAATCTGGATTCATCGCTGAACATGATGTTTCTCCACATGTTCGGGTTCCAGCGTTCCAAACACCAGGGCAAGCGGGCCTGGTGGTGAAAGCCAGTTATGGCAGGTCTCCTGCCAGCCCTATGAGACCGGAGATTGGCTTCGTGCAGTCTGTTCCGTGTTGTCTGGGCAGAGAGCCGTTGGCCGTATCGTCCTGCAGGCCTTGACTGCTAGTCTGTAGTAGACTGCCTACAGTTCCTACGTGCTGACAGGATGAGGAAACAGTCTTCTTGGGACGTGGCCTGTTAAATGGAGCTCGGCCTTCAGTTTGCACATGGCGCAATCAGGCACCTGGTTGTCTGCACCTGGGGGTACCAGAAGCTCAAAACCAGAGTCACTAGCAACAGGAAAGAATAGCTGTTTGGCATCGTCAGAGAAGATTTGGCAAATCTTTTATGGGCAAATGCATGTTCCTTACAAATGTGGGCCCAATTACAGTAAAAGGGGAATACTCAGGCCTCCCAATGGTATACAATGTATTGCCAATAAGCATTATTACAACAAAGAAATAATGTACCAAACACAAATGTCCTTACTTTTTGTTCATATACTGTATATTGGATTATATTCTTGTCCATGTTCATAAAGCATCGCTTGTCTCTTGTGTGTTTTCTACATATTTCCAGGTTAGCATGTCCCAAGTGAAGCAGGTGGGCCTGCTGGCAGCAGGCTGTCAGCCCTGGAATAAAGATGTGTGTGCAGCCAGTGGTGATCGCTTTGCCTACTGTGCTACTCTGGCCATATACATCTACCAGGTAAAGTGTGTGTGTAGGTGTGTGTGTGCGTGCGTGCGCACGTGCGCTTTTTCCCTCAGTTTTTACAAATTCAAGTTATTTCCATGATTCTCTGACTTGCTGCCCTTCTATTGTATTTTCTCTGGTTCCCTCTTGCTCTCTGTGGATCCCAGTTGGACCAGCAGTACAATGAATTTAAGTTGAGGTCGATCATGTCAGAACATAAAAAGACTATAACTGCCATCAGCTGGTGTCCAGACAACCCTGATCTGTTTGCATCAGCCTCCGCTGATAACCTGCTCATCATATGGAATGTTGCCGAACAAAAGGCTGTAGCTCGACTGGACAATACTAAAGGTTAGTGCAAATTCCTATTTACTGTTTCACACTAATCAGGGATACTATATATGCCCATTCCATGTGTTATCTTCATTGAACGGTTTGCTGCTGCTACTATGCCCTAAAATGTTAACATGAATGGAATAACTTTCTACTATCTTATTTAATACTTTAGGTAGATTCAGAAGTTAAACATGTTGCACAATTCAAATGTTTCTAGAGTTTATGAAAACTTGTATTATATGAAAACAAAAATCTGAACTCGTGTGTTTAAAAATGTTCACAGAAATTCACAGAAAACAATGTTCTCAAATGTGTAAATTAATATTTACATAAATACATCAACATACTCGACGTATCATTTTATTTCCTTCTAATTTTGACATGTTTCTGATTCTGTTGCGACCTCAGTAAAATCTCTTGATACAGTGAACGTATCTCCTCACCTCATCTCTTCTTTCTCAGGTATTCCTGCCTCGGTCAGCTGGTGTTGGAACTCAACAGACGGCATAGCCTTTGTATCTCACCGTGGACCTTTGTACATCTGGGTGTATAGTGGCTCTGAGTCCGGTGTCACAGTGCACAAAGAAGCCCACTCGTTCCTCTCAGACATTTGTCTCTTCAGGTGGCACCCCACCAAGCGGGCCAAGCTAGTGTTTGGCCACACGGATGGAAGCCTGTCTATATTTCAGCCTGGTACGGAGGAACACATTGAGAATTGAGCAGAGAAATGTAGAGCAATATACAACCTTATGCAGTCATTGAATAACAGTTAATATTTTAAAAGGGTCAGTTAAATGGCAAGGGACTGCATTAACACAAACATACTGATGTACCCCTGCCCTTCCTCTCTATAGGGTGTAAGAGCCAGAAGCATGTGTTGCGTCCAGAGTCTTTAGAGGGGACAGATGAAGAAGACCCCATTACAGCTCTAGAATGGGACCCACTGTCAACTGACTATTTATTGGGTACAACACAGCACAAACCACATTATGAAGGCTGTGTTAGAGATATGATAGATATAAGAAATAGATAATAACTTAATAACTACTACTACTTTATAGAAGCAGCAGTTACGGCTACAACTCAACAGAAACATAGAAAATGAACATCTAGCATAAATTGGGAGCCACAGAAGTGTTTATATTTAGTTTTTACCAAGATGCTTAGCAACATAATGTCTACCCTGTCTTCAGAATAACCTAACATTGACTCATCATGTGAAAACCTCATATTAGAAGCTTCAAGTGTCCATTTTCTTGATTATTCCGCCTAAGACTTCAAACATTTTTTTTAAAGAATGCTATTTAGAGGCATGCTATGCTTAACAAAATGAAACATTGCAGTGTTTGTATCTTGTGGATTCAAATCACAAAAATATGACAAATACATGATTACTCCATATATCCAGATGGATCAATTGGTTTGCAGCACAATCACAAGGCATTGCATCATGCAATCATCGTCATCAATAGACATACTCATACACGTCGTACACCCACACATACTGTATACCACGATGCTCCTTGCAATAGATGCCAGACCAGCTGGACATTCTGCTTATTATTATATCCATTACCTGTTTAAAGTCTAATGGCTTGTGGGAAGACATTTTGATCTGTTTTTAGTTAATAGAGGGGACTCTTGTCACACATGAAATGATGAGACAAGAGGGGGCCTCTTGTTACCCACTATTGTTTGCCGTATTCATCATTCTGTCTGACTTTTTCTTTTTCGGTGCCTCAGGTGCATTGCCAAACCTACTTGATGTGCAAACATAACCACAATTACATACTTACACTCAACACATACAGTACATATGCCCATTGCTGTTCTCACCATAGCACAAAACGTAGCGTGCAGATTGAGTATGTAAATCTCCTCTCTTCTGACCCACTTGGGTACTTTCATTTGTTTCCTATTATAAGGACTTTGGTGCTGTTCTTATATGTTCCTTGGTCATCGTGTTCCCCTGTGTCTCTAGTGTCTAACCTCCATAATGGAATACGGCTGGTTGACAGTGAGAGCTTGGCCTGCATCACCTCCTTCTCCTTCCCCTCTGCCGCTGCATCGGTTCAGTGTCTTGCCTGGGTCTCTTCTGCACCAGGGATGTTCATAACGGGAGGTAACGCGTTGATGTGGTTAGCTGTTGCAGCGGTTAGGAACTTGAAACTAAAGCAGATATTAGTCAATGTGGATTCTTCTTCTTCTGCTTCTTCTTAGACTCCCAAGTTGGAGTACTGAGAATATGGAACGTTTCTCGCTCTACGCCTCTGGATAACTTAAAACTGAAGAAGACTGGATTCCATGCTTTGCACGTCCTCAACTCCCCTCCTGCCAAGAAAGGTAATATCCACCGTGTAGGCTTTTAAAGGACATGCATTTCACATGGGTGCGGTGCATATGTATTTTTTACCTTTCCTGTAGTGTCATATTGCTCGATGTGCAAATAAACGGCCTGCCACAATTAACTGAGCCTCTCCTTAACCGATATTAGCTGCTAGCTCCTGCTCTCCCAGTAAGAGCCAGTACACCAGCTCCACCAGCGAGGCTGTGCCCCCGCCAACCCTGTCCCAGAACCAGTGCTTCTCCCTGCCCCCGGGGCATGCCGTGTGCTGCTTCATGGATGGAGGGGTGGGCCTGTACGACATGGGAGCCAATAAGTGGGACTTCTTGAGAGACCTGGTATGTCCCGCTCACAGACGTACGTGAGCGTGAGTCTCGTGTGCGCACACAGCGTGCGTCATGTGCACGTGTTGTTTTCCAGGGCCACGTGGAGACCATCTTTGACTGCAAGTTCAAGCCGGACAACCCCAACCTATTGGCCACTGCTAGTTTTGACGGGACCATCAAAGTTTGGGACACAAACACACTCACTGCTGTTTACACATCCCCCGGCAACGAAGGAGTGGTCTACTCTCTCTCCTGGGCACCTGGTCGGACACACACACACACACACACACACGCACGCACGCACGCACACACAAGATGGACCTAGCTTTTTCACATAGTTGTTTTTAGGACACTAAACATTTCAATCATTGTCCTTATTAACATAGCTGTTAGACATCAAGTAGGCTAACCCAATTATCCCACCAAACGATATGTACATGTGTGTTTGTATTTGTACACATTATGGATCAAATGAAATCACACTGAATATTTACTAATTTGTAACATGTTTAGTTTCACATCTTAGGGGAATAAAGTATGTGAGCTAAATGAAACCTGGCCATTTAGATGGTCCGTGACCCCAACAGCCAGAGCCGCCCTTTAGTCATTTTGTGTCTAATCATTACGCTCAGGAGACCTCAACTGTATCGCAGGAGCCACGTCCAGGAACGGAGCGTTCATCTGGGATGTGAAGAAAGGAAAGATAATCACGCGCTTTAATGAGGTTGGGTTCACTGGCTATGTAATCGATGTTGTCTGTTGAGGATGTCAGGGTGCAGCTGTCCAATGATTCATATTATTGTTGTCTTATTTGTATCACGTGTAGAATTCCAACGTTAATACTGTGGGTTTGTATTACCATGCATTCACACGGGCAGTGACAGCCAGCACATCCACCTTCATTTCAATGAGCGCCAGGCAGCACAGAGCCAAACATTTACTTTTCTGAGGTTGTAGGCATCTCTTGTGAAGTTTGGATGCAAGACTGCAAAGCCATTGACGGCAATAGAGAGAATAAAATGGGCAACCTCCTAACTACATAATCAACTAATCATTATTAGTAAAGAACATGTAGACATATCGTTATATAAATAAACGATTACATTTACATGCCTCTTACATAGGCTTGTGGTTTAATCCACGAATGTAGCGAGGCAGATATGGGCTGCGTTCAGGATAACTTTATGTTCAGTAGACATGTTACAAAGTATGGAGGAGTTGGGCTGTGGGTTGAACAACGTTCAGTTGATGGTGACAAATACTCACAAACATGTATCTAACACTAGAATACACAGTATTATTCTCAATATGATGTCTCATCCTGTCTATTTATGCTAATGAATTGCCTATGTAAATTATTATAAAAAATTGCCTTTTTATGTCTATATTTTAGCATGGTAAGAATGGTATTTTCTGTATATCATGGAGCCATAAGGACTCTAAGAGAATTGCTACCTGTAGTGGAGATGGGTTCTGGTGAGTAGCGCTATTTACACTGTGTCATTGTGCATAATGTGTTGGTAGGTGGGTATACATTTGAATCTGTGATGTTGCCTCTATAGCATAATCCGGACAATTGATGGTAAAATTCTTCACAAGTACAAACATCCTGCTGCTGTATTTGGCTGTGACTGGAGCCAAAATAACAAGTATGTGTGTTACATGTTTTGTGTGTGTGCCTTTTCTTCTTAAAATGCAGAAAAAAATCCCCTTTACAGGCATGAGTGCTTTTGCAAGTTTGAACCTTAACAGCCCAGAAATAATTATACTTGTCAATGAACAATACACATCTTAAAAATTCTACTCAATTCTACTAAACAATGAAATCATCTCAGGGTTGTGAAACCTAATTTGAAAACCACTGTTTAAAAATGACTTTCCCTCAAAGCCCTCAAACATGAAGTTCCATTAAAGTCGATTTCCAAACTGTGATGTTCATTATGGCTAGTCTAGGCTTTAAAGTAATCTAAAATATTAGCTCAAAAGCTCAAATTTGTTATAGATATTGTTGTTTCACACTAAGGGTCCCCAGAGCGTGAATAAACAGTTATGTTTAAACCTTTAGCATGCGTTATTTGGGATAGTAATACCTTCAAAGGTGTCATTCTTTTTTTAAAGTTTTGTCAGCCTATTGCACGTATATGAAAGTTTGTTTCTGTAATAATAAATACATTACACTAGTATTGCATGGTATTACAGTAAGAAACCTTGTTTTTCCACACATATTCATAACCACTTTGTCCAGGGACATGATAGCTACTGGATGTGAAGATAAGAATGTCCGTGTCTACTACCTGGCCACCAGCTCAGACCAGCCTCTCAAGGTGTTTACGGGACACCTGGCTAAAGTGTTCCATGTGCGCTGGTCACCACTTCGAGAGGGAATACTGTGTTCTGGATCAGATGATGGGTGAGGAGCGGTTGGATATATTTAAAGTGAGAGTAATGGCAAAATGTCAAATAAACATGATATATCTTTACGGTTCCGTTTTGCTATTTGTTAAATGTGTTTAGGTTTAAGTATAGAAGGGTTAGGCGCGGTTAGGCGCGGGATGCACCCATTGGCCGTACATCGGTATCGGGCGATATCGGCCTTGATGGTCGATGTTTATCGGTTTTGCTCTGGCTAAATTCTAAATTGGTTATTAAGTATCAGACCAGAATGTCACAATCCATAATAGACAGATAGACCATTCACAGCATAGTGGCTACTTACAGTAGCAGCAATGCTTGCTGGCTGGATAGCCAGTGCTAAAAGTACAAGATGGAGCAATAGCTTCACTCTGTGCTGTCAGGATAAAGTTGCACTCTTCATGTGTCCCTGTCCAGTACTGTGCGCATATGGGACTACACCCAGGATGCATGCATTAATGTACTCAGTGGTCACACAGCTCCTGTGAGAGGCTTAATGTGGAACACAGAGGTACCCTATCTCCTCACATCAGGTACGTTGGCTAAAAATGTATTATAAATACTTCTGGTTACGTTAGAAGCACAGGTTTTATTTAAGGACACACATATATGCCGAAGTGCCTGTGACTACATGGGGGGGGGGGGGGGGGGTAGGCCTACAGTACATGCAGTATATGTGAGCCAATGAACAGTGCATGAGCACAGGGGAGTGTGAGACAAACTGAGGATGTTCATGTTTAACGTGCACCTGCCATGTTGTAGGTTCGTGGGATTACACCATCAAGGTATGGGACACCAGGGTCGGAACATGTCTGTACACAGTGTACGACCATGGAGCTGACGTCTACGGTAAGGCAAACATGCACGCCGTCCGCTTTTCAATTGTTGACCTTTGCTGTTGCCATCCCACCACCATAGTTTCTGTCTGTTGTTCAAATGGTCACGGTTTGCCATTTTATAGGACGGGAGCACATTTGTGACACTTCCCAAGGTTAACAAGCCACAGCAGTAATTAGTGTCCCTCTCCTTCGTCGTAACTGGACCCCTTGACTCTCTGCATATATCGATGTGTAGCCCCATTGTTCACCATTGGAGCAGGTCGTGTTCACATTTTTTGACTGTTGAGTGTGTGCGATGATACATGGCCACTAGTTGAGAACATTTCTAGGTATGAATGCAAACCCGTTAGCTATAAGGAGTGTTTGTGTGCTGTCTTCTACACTGTTCAAAATGCAGCGTGCGGCTACACCTGGTCTGCCATATGGGTCAGTACATGGATTCATCCGGGTTTAACCAGCACGAGATCCTGGTTGATTGGTTAACCGTCTATCAGACATAGCACGCTTCTCCGTCTTCTACTACCGTCTACAGCAGGGCTATTCAACTCCAGTCCTGGAGGGCATCTGCCCTGCATGTTGTAGATGTCTCCCTGCTCCAACACACCTGATTCTAATGAATGGGTTGTTACCAGGCTTCTAACGACACAGTCATTAGAATCAGGTGTGTTGGAGCAGGGAGACATGCAGGGCAGCGGCCCTATAGGAACGGAGTTGAATAGCCCTGGTCTGCATGCACTCGCAGCACCGTGTCCAGCCCAGGGAGACACAGCGTTGTTCCTGTCGTGTCCCCAGGTTTAACGTGCCATCCCAGTCGCCCATTCACCATGGCCAGCTGCAGCAGGGACAGCACCGTGAGGCTGTGGTCGCTCACGCCGCTCATGTCTCCGCTGCTGCTGAGCATCCTGACCGACCAGCCCTGGGACAGGGTCATAGGGAACACAGGCAAGAGCATCCACTGCACTGTATTCTGCTCTCCATCTGCAGCACGCCTTACACACAGCTTGTCTCCGCGTATCTCCACAGACAGCGCTATGGTCCCTGGCGCACCACCCCTCCTCTGTGGTAAAGTGTCACGGGACATCAAACAGGAATTGGATAAACTGACGGCAGATGTAAAGGTCAAGAGGCTGCGCTGGTTCTGTGAATGCTTCTCGGTAACTACACTTGGCATAATCAACAGCCATAAACACTATAGCTGCAATATGGATGCAGATTATAAAACAATATATATGGACAGTCGTTGTTATTATTATTATCATCTCAGAGTCTCAACCAGTTTAACCACCACTGGAATAGACATTGGCGGTGTAATGAGATACAGCACATAACTTATGGTTTATTATTGACTTGTTCTGCTGTAGGTATTATTTTAGAGTTTCAACAAGAGCTACATGTGTAGCTAAAAAAAAAGAATAGAGATTTTGTAACATCAATTTATAGCTCCAAAATCCTACCTGTTTATATTTGACGTGTGGTGTTTCTTCTGCCAGCCACCAGGAGGCAGCAGCAACCTGTGGGACTTGGTTTCAGTCATCAATGGACAAGATGACTCATTATTGCCCCCCAGCTACTGTAAGGGAGTGATGCACATGAAACATTTGCTTAGATTTAAAACGGTAAGTTTGTATGTATAGTAGATAACCCTAGGGCTAGAGAGTACCTTCAACTAGACAGTTGAAGTACACAACTTGATATTGTTACACTGCTACCCAGAACCCCATGATTCTGCTGTCTGCAAGTGTGGGCAGCTGTGGGTCAAGCATTGTGAAATATTTGAGCCAGTAAGATGTAGTGTAGAATGTATTTAAAACATGTAAAGAATAGTGCATATTTGACAATTGGTAGCCTACATTCATTGTTTATCAGAATAGCCAAGCTATCTATTAACCTCACATGCCAGAGGAATTGTTGTACGTCTGGGGAGCCGTACATTGAAACTGTTTGTGAGTGGCTCTCTGCTACTCTGACACATTCAAAATGATTCTGATTGTCCAGACTGATTCTCGCGGCGAAATGAAACTGAGGCTACCTATCTATATGAATATGTTATAATTACTTACTTCATTACAGAAATCACCTTAAATTAGTTAGCGATATTACTGAAACCAAATAGCAAATTTTTCCAAGAGAGAATATAAACTATGAATCGTATAGGCTATAAATTATAGACATTGTTTATTCTTACTGGCTTACTGTATGTTGTCATACCATGCCAAACCATTAAGTGCCATCTTGCTCTATGCTATAGATTGGTTGGATTACAGTCAATGTGTTACAGTTGCCAATGTAGCAATGTAACAGTCCTGTGTTACTCTTCTCTAGTCTGAGGCCCAGGAGCTCACCATTGTCAAGATGTCCAAGTTTGGAGGTGGCATTGGGGCTCCCAGCAAAGAGGAAAGGCTGAAAGAGGCAGCCGACATCCATCTGAGACTGGGACAGATCCAACGTTACTGTGAGCTAATGGTGGAGCTGGGACAGGTATAGTCAATGGATATTGGTCTATTAACACATTACCAGGTCACACTGTATCATCACACATTAATAGGGAGTCTAAAACGGTCTGTCTGTCTGTCCCTCTGTCTGTATGTGCGTATGTCTGTCCATCTCAGTGGGACAAGGCACTTTCATTGGCCCCTGGAGTCTCCATGAAATACTGGAAGAAACTGATGCAGAGGTGTGTTCCCTTGTTTGACACAATACAATAAGATACCATAGATATGTTGCTCTTTGTAAACCATCATGTCTCAACCCTGGTCCAGGAGTACCACTGTCCTGCGTGTTGTAGGTGTCTCCCTGCTCCAACCATTCAAACAAATGATTCGTTATCAGTCTCTGCAGAAGCCTGATCAAATTCATTTGAATCAGGTGTGTTGGAGCATGCAGGACAGTCATGGTCCTGGGGGGCTGCTGCCCTGCATGTTTTAGATGTATACCTGCACCAACACAGCTGATTGAAATGAATAGCTTGCCTTCCAGGACCAGGGTGGAGAAACACTGATCTACACAATGACTGTAGCTGCAGGAGAAACCTTCAACAACACCATAGCTGATGTAGGTGCACATCATTTCAAACACATCGCCCTAGTGTTTCTGACCCACTGGCAGTTCTCTGTGTTCCATGTTTCTGTTGCCGTCCTGGTTTTCTGCCTTCCCCGTTGGTTTGATTATTGTTCTCTGTTCCTCTCTGTATGTAAAAGCTGGTGTTTCCCCTATTCCTGCTTGGTTGCACTGAAATGCTTGTTTGATACAGACAGTTTCTCATCAAAGGTTTTGTTCCACCGTTATGTTGTGCACGTGGGTCCACTCTTGCTACCTGTGCACATATAAAGAAGCACTCCAACAAGATATGACTATGGAGCAAACTAAAAAATAAATATTGTTGGGCTACAACAGCTCATTCGGGGTTCTTTGCTTGTTGAGATGTTCCTTTTCTCTCTAACTCGTCCTGTAACCCTCAGGAGAGCTGAACAGCTGATTGCTGAGGATAATGATGATGCCATACCCTACTGCATCGCCACGGGAGACGTCAAAAAGCTAGTGACATTTTTCACCGGCAGGGGACAGCTGAGAGAAGCCCTGTTGGTAGCCCAGGTAACGACACTGACCAATGTAAGGCTTCTGTCCACAGTTCACAATAAAACTGTCTTGCTACAATACAAGTCTACAAGCTTAAATATATCGTGCTTTGGTGCAAGAGGGGAGATACAACCGATGTTGAAGATACCTATACAGTTTATTAAATGCAGCATTCATCTTTTCATCTTGAGTTATTTAATATTAATGTTAAATGCCCCGCTAAAACACGGAAGACCATTCTTTAGTTCCTCCATGATTAAATGGAAATGAGTGCAATCTTTTTGTTTTCCAGGGAGCCTGTGAAGGTAACATCCATGCACCTCAGAGCTCTGGCATTAACCATACAACCAATGACCTGGACCATAAACAGCATTACCAGGGGTACATACAGTTCTGTAACACACATACTGGGATCATGGGAAATGTTCTAGATTGAAGGAGATAATATTGTAGTTATTGGGAAGGTGCTAAACCAGCTGTGTTCCCGTCCAGGCTTCTCCACAGGGTGTCCAAGGAACTCTCTGAGTGGTACTTCCAAGATGGCTGCTGTGTGCTGGCAGCATGCTGTCACCTAGCTGTTGATAACGTAGAGGTGTGTGTGTGTGTGTGTGTGTGTGTGTGTGTGTGTGTGTGTGTTTGGCCTTAACACGCCCACTAGTTTCAGTCAGACATTGGCAGTCTTAAGCCTCCGGCTAAGGCAGCTATGACTCAGGATGTTTTATATATTTCAGGAGACAGCGGACATTTTATTAAAGAAAATTAATAATCTGCACATATAAAAACCATAGAAAACAGAGCCTACATTATGAGGACTCTATTTTATGACTCATGCAAAACAAATATTTTGAAGAGGTGATTGTTTTTGGGTAGGTTTTGGCAATTTGTATACAGTATATCTGTCTTCCGACATGGAGAAATAATACAAAACCCCCCCATATCACGGAGTTCCATGTCAGAATCTTGGGAAAGGTTTCTCAACACAGAGTTCTGACTGATGTCATAGCAACATGACTGCCCACACCGTCAAATGTATGGACATTACACGTTTTTATACATTTTTGTTAAACACATTTCAGATTTAGCTACATTATTTCATATACAATTGGATATGTAAAAACTGAAATATTTTATTGTTATGTAGTTATTAGCAGTTTTAACAACCAGGATAAAAACAAGTGAGGCTCAATGGTCCTCCGATGGACCTCCGAACTCACACCAGCTCAAACGCATAGAGGAGAAAGTGACACGTTTCCCACCTCTGAATAATGTGGAACACAGCACCAGATATCTGTCAGCCCTGTCCCTACAGCAGGCAGACTCATCTGCTACGTTGTGCACTCTGAATGTGTCTCTGTCTGTCCTCAGTTAGCCATGTCAAGTCTGATCCGTGGTAACGAGCTGGAGTTGGCTGTCTGCGTTGGCGTAGTCCTTGGAAATAGAGCCAATCAGAGCACAGCTTACTGCCTCGAGCTATTGGCCAGGAAGTACATGGCCACACCCACATGGTGAGCTACGTCAGTTGACGTAGAAAAACCAGTGGACAGCATTCAGGTTTAGTGTTTTTCACTCTCACTTGGTTCTTAAGTGATCATATTGTTTTCTGTGTGTGTGCTTTCTGAGTTTCAATAGAAAACAACATAGTTAGTTAGCCCTAGTTTTGGACAAAATAGTTATTCAACACAAATGAAGGAGTATACCTTTAAATCATCTCAAGTCCACTTAGGCTCCATCTTGCTTTGTCACCTGTCTATGAGCACTAGTCACCAGAACACTCCATCCCTAAATAACCCACAGCATGTTCCTTTTGTAGAAAAGAATACTATAAACAATACAGTTAGATAAACTAGAAAAGGGTCATGTCAAGCCAGTTACAAATGGCATCTTTAAGAACCAGTGATCTCACCCTGTTCCCTGTTCATGGCATTCAGGGAGCTCTCAGTCCACCTGGTCAACATGATCCCTGGCAACCAGCTGCTATTGGCCAAGCTGTGTGCCTTTTACCCAGGAAGCACAGCTGACATAAACGACATGCACCAGAGGGTAGGTGCCTGTTTGCACCTACTGTATAGCTCTCATGCTTCCTCATTCACATCAGTCACACAGAGCTATCAAATGACCTTGTATATATGTTGTATGTATATCGGACCTTGTGCAGTGCATACATGAATGTTATACATAATTATACCAGGATAGATACAAATGAGATAAATTAATTAGTCATTATTATTTTGTTTTGTGAGCTCTCCAAAAGCGTTCTTATGACTGTAGTGTGTGTGTATATACACAATACGTATTTAGTTATTGGCTTTGTACTGGTTTCATTCATGCTGATTTCCATTCAGTGTGGGCTCCCTCTGCTGGACGACTGTAAGGCCTTGGCAGACACAGCTACGACAGAAGGAGATTTGATGTCAGCAGTTCAATTCCACTTGCTGAGTTGTGAGCCAGAGAATGCTCTGCACATTGGCCTAGAACAGGTCAAGGGTAAGAGTTAATTTGCTTACGTGCATGCTTCTTATTAGATAACTCTCATAATATACAATACATTACATGCAATACAATATTTAATTTTAATGTCTTCCCAGCACCCAATACATAACATTCACTTTTATATCCTGCCTCCGCAGAGCAGCTGAAACGATCTGATTGGACAGTCGACTCTGTTCAACCAATCTTGGACCTACTGAGTTACATCAGGACTGACCGACTTCTCATGGCACATTTGACAGAGTAATTTATAATTATTATTTCTATCCAGGTATGATCCTCAAACAACCATTCCAACCCCCCTGGAATGACATAATCAGCCCCAATAGCTTTATTAACACGGCATGCTGTCTCTTTACAATCCTTGTGTGTGTGTTTGTTTTAGAGCCCGTAGTGAGCTGTTAATCTTGTGTGGCTATATTGGAGCTCTGCTGGCCATAAGAAGACAATACTCCAGTATTGTGCCTGCTCTCTATGAATATACCAGGCAAGTCCTCAAATCTATAGTATCAGCTCTCTGGAAAGAACAGTGGGTCATAAACTGTTAGTGCACGGCTCTTCAACCAACATAATATTAATATTTTAAAATATATTTAAATTAAATGAATATAAATTTTATATAAAAACTCAAGACAAACATACTTTTGTCTAATTCAACATCCACATCAAGTCTGTCTTGAAACAAATTCTGTGGCTCCCTTGTAGTACCTCAGAGCAGGGGTTCCCAACGACCAGGCCGGATCAGTGCCAGGCGCAAAGCACTACCCACCGGGGTGTGGGTAGCTAAAAATAAATTACGTACAGTGATGACTAGGCCAAGTTCAACACC
>JAODTR010024874.1:0-23379 GCA_025399935.1 Amblyopsis rosae
AAATACATGCTTCTGAGGAATACGCTAGGGGCGCATCCCATAGTGAGACATCGAAACGAATGCTATGAAAGAGAACCTGATTTTCTGATGCAGTTCCTATGCAACTATTAAATAGTCTTGTACATTTCTTACCATCAGTGGGCAAAAAAGAGTAATTATTTCCAAATTAGTTTCTAGTTCTGTAGATTAAATAATTAACAAATGCAATGTATAATTTGTAATTCTAGTTGATACCACTTGCAAACATTGGGGCGCTGTTATGGGAATAGTGATGTGTAATATAGTACCAGTACTGCTTTAAACTGCTTTTTACAGCATGTGCCTTGCTTTGCTTTGTGCAGTTAAACAACTGTTTAAAAGTACAATAACAAGTAAATGTATAAACTTGAATGTGATAATGTCGATAAAGCAGATCAGACTAGGAAACAAAGGATCTTTACTGGCAGTTTCAAGGAAACATTCCTATGATACTGTGGAACATGCTGGACGGTCCCCAACCCAGAGGCATGCCAGCGACCACATCGACGAGGGAGGGCTCCACCGGTGGCTTAATTACATCCCGTCATTAGAAGGTCTTCTTCTCTACGAAGGAATGCTCAGCCTGACAGACTGCATGGTAAAGAAGGAGTCTTGTGCGTGCGCGTGTTTGGGAAGTACGTCGGTGGCGCTTGCTAAACGCTTCCCGGTCTACACTCTTGTATATATACGCGCAGGAGCCATCACCATGGTTACATCTTCAGTTGGATATTGGACATGACAGGAACGCGCCACTTCGGAAATAGCCCTCCACAGGAGGGGTCATTATTGTTGCAGGATGACCATAGCGTCATACTGTACACCGCACCTCTGACGCTCTCCCTCGCTCTCGCCTCATTATCCCAACCGCGCTTCCTTCTCCAATTAATATGTTGGCTGCTCTCTCACCCTCTTGTTGTCTGTCTCTCAAGTACGAGCAGGTGAGATGTACTGTGCAGCTGTGCAGATGTTGGGGGTGGGAGGCAGGGATTTAGACGTGACTGACGCAGAAAAGATTTAGCAAATGCATCCATGGAAGCGGGCGGCCGAATGATGGGAATGTCAGGATTTGCATTTAAATTGGCGTCATTGTGTGCCTATATGCGGAGGGAAGGGTATATTCACTACATGCAAAGTGGGCCACCGTAGCCAGGCGCAACGCACTGAGCACTGTTACAGCAGATCTCTCCGCTCATGTTAATGGAGCTGCTAGGTTCCATGTGTGTGTGTGTGTGTGTGTGTGTGTGTGTGTGCGTGCGCGCGTGCGTGCGTGTGTGTGTGTGTGTGTGTGTGCATATACAGTGTGTGTGCTTGTTTTGTTTGAAGACAGACGGCATGAGAGCGGGGCTAGATAGACAAACACATATGGACATGAGACGGACTGTTCTAGTGAGAGGGAGATAGAGAGACAGATATAGACAACACAACACATTTTATTCTTCTGAACTCATCCAAGCTATTCTTCCCTCCTTCATCTTCTGTCAGACTTACTTTCATCATCCTTCAATCCTGCCAGTGGCTGACCTTCCTCCGCTAGCAAGCCCATAAAAGGATTCAAACTGAATGGATTAGAGGCTTGGAATAGGATGTTTCCATCTCATATGAACACAACATGAGCTCTGTGCTGGAGGTTCCAGTCCCAACGCTTATGTTCAATTACAGGCTGAAGCTATAATTCTTTTATGATGAGTTTCTTTAGGAGGGGTGAAAAAAAACTAAACAACTGAAACTAAAAAAGGGAATTTTTTTCTGTCTCTCGAAACTTTGTATGTTCTTGGGCTGATTTGATGATATTATCCGCCATCTTTGCTGCATGCTTTGAGACCAATTCAATTAGAGGGGAGCGACTTCGCTCTGCTGTCATACCACTGAGAAACCTCAAATATGACAGACAGGAGATATTATATTATATGCAGTGTGTGTGTGTGTGTGTGTGTGTCTCTGTGTGTGTGTATGTAATTGGTGAGAGCGTGGCATCTGCGGATGGAGGGGGGCAGAGGGGAGACAGAGGGATATATTACCAGACTTCTCTGAGCTGTTTCCCGACGGAGAATACAGGATTACAATGCGACATCCCCTCTCTTCCATTACTCCATCAAGGTGTGCGTGTGGGCGTGCATGCGTGTGTGTGTGTGTGGTGAACCCTGGATGCGGCTAGGCAGGAGAAGAGGTACAGGTCACCCAAGGAGAGATGAGCCATTAGAGATTGGAATAAAAACACCCCCGTAGTCTGGCAGAGTTCAAAATAAACTATTAATCACAATGACATGGGGCACTCTTGCACACACATACACAAAACACACCAGAAAGAAACTGCGTGTCCACCGAACCCATGGGAGGGTAACAGTGAGAAAGAAGTGAATGGATTATGGAGTATAAAGAATGAGGAAGGGAAAATATTTTCCAGGTACCTTTAAAAGTTGCCTTAAAGTAAACTATGTTTTAGACCATAAAATGTCTTCTAAATAGATCTAGATAGATTGAGATGATGTACACTCACACGAGATTGACATAATTGGGGAGCAGGATGGTCTAGTGGTCTGTGTGCTGGGCTCCCAGCCAAAAGGTTGTGGGTTCAAACCCTGGTGTTGACCTACCTGTAAGCATCCTTGAGCAAGATGCCTAATCCCTAACTGTTCCCAGTGGTTGGTCACACCATTGCTAGGCAGCAATTGCCGTGGGTGTGACTGGGTGAATGTGAGGCTAAAGTGCTTTGAGTGGCCAAAAGGTTAGCAAAGCACTATATAAAACACAGTCCATTCACCATTTAAATAATTATGAATGTACGGAATTTGTTCTTTTTAGTTCTAAAGAGGGACCTGTGACAACTGCGTAAACAAAACACCGGTTTGAAGGTTAAATTGTAACTTTAAGCAAGGCAGTTAAACTAATAACAATTCTTAGCAGAACACATTACAAGACTGTGACAATAAAACTGTCCCAGTCAGAGTAGTGTATTTAATGGTAAACCTGTTTAAAATGGTGGTCTAAAAACACGCCTAAACACATGATACAGTGAAATGTCATGCACAGAACCTTACAAATTCCCTCATGTTTGATTAATTCTGTGTCGCCTGACCAAATGAATACTCGCCACCAACTTGCTGAGCCACATTTTTGCTAAACAGCTTAATTATTTTCTGGCATATAATTGAGGGTTTCCAATGCAACGATAAGCTGTAATTAAACCGCTTTAATTCCAAGTTTCATTACGGCACTTTGGAGTCTTCTCGCACAAAGTGTATAGGGATGCAGGCTGTGTTTTTAATATTTTATTTTAATCTATTCCACATATACGTTTAACGTGATATGCATGTTTACTGTGTGCAGATTTATCACTCTGAGACACAAATATACGGTTTTATTCTCCTCTATTTAATTCAATTAACCATGAAATTATCTGTCCAGCTCCAAATAGAAAGTGTGCTGCAATTTGCATGTATGTATGTGTGTGAGTGCACGCGCGCGCATGTGTGTGTTCTTAAATGCAATGATTTGCATGTTTAGGAGCATGTGTATGAAGGGCTGTCTGAGGCTCGGCCTTGTATTGTGACAAATGTAAGGCAAGATAAAAATTGTCTGTCACAGCACGCTTACTGTACTGACAGAAGAGTAACTTATGTAATATATATATATATATATATATATAGTATATAGTATGTGCACATGTGTGGGTGCTTGGTCATGCATGTTTGGCAGTGTGTGTAACGTTTAGGGATATCCATATATAAATATGGAAAGGGAGCAACCTTCAATTTGTGCTTTCTTGGCTTAAACCAGGAAGGCATTTGATTCCAACTAGGGCGTATGTAGGTGTAAACAGTATATCAGGTTTGTACCCATGATCAAGCTGCGGAAGTGATAAAGTGATACCACACAAAATTGCAATTGGATATGCCAGAAACCTATGTGCACGCGTGCACCCGCGCACACACACACACACACGCACAAACAGACCCATCACACCCTTCCTGTTTCATTCCTCTGTCCCTCTATAGCATAACAGCCTTCCTTCATGACTCCTTTCTCTTATATCTCGGAACATGTTTCTCTCTGGATCGGAGTAAGAACAGAGCAGCACAACATCTGTATGCCAGTTCACCGCTAAAAATAAATAAAGAATAGGGTCTTTAAAACGCCCACCGTTCCACATCAAACGCCAGCACCGATTTACTTTGAGGTGGAACAGATTGGGCAGGCTGACATAACCTTAAACCACTAGGATAAGCACTTTCCACTCTGCTTATTGTTGGGGGCTAACTAGCTAAGTGCTGTCCACTGGAGCCACAAGGTTAGTCCATGCTGCTTAGAATGACTCTATAAGGTGGCCAAAATAATCTGTCTATTTCCCATCCCACTGACTGTCTTCATACAGTAGTTCTCACCTTTTATAACACAAACACGTGTTTGTCGCTCATTTGCATGAAAATTGTTATTATAGCCTTATGTTTTGCCTGCTTCCCTTTCTCGTTTAATTTTCTACAGCGGATGAAACATCTGTTTACTTACATGCAGGATAATCTTTTCTGACAAGAACAAGACAAATATTCTTTATTGCCCTTTAACAGGTCTGTTCCCTGCCTTTAAAAATATATGTACAAGAACTTAACTAGGCAGAAAAGCCATGTACTGACATTAGGTAATGCCGTGCCTTCCTTGTATCATTTCACCACAGATTGTTCTCTGTGCTATATTCTCCACTGTCTTACGAATAATTGCAGGCTATGTTCCCAGGCTTCCGTTAGCATAATTACCACAAGTTACTGACAATGACTCGACTACTGCAGTGCCCTCTTTAACAGAGCCACACACAAGACCGCATGAGGAAAACACAATAGGTGATCAATACCTAACTCGAGGCCCGTCGCGGAGCGGCTCCCGGTGCGTGCGCCCCCTGTTGGCAGTGGGCAGAGTGCGTCTGCTGGCGGTGGAGTAGTCCGGCTCCAGCTCATAGGGCTCCTCCTCGTCTGGCCCCGGGCTACGGCGGTCGTCTTCCAGGCCGTACGGCTCGGGCTGGAAGCGCTCCGGCTGCGAGCGGTTCAGGTCTACCGTGCTGTTGCCCATGGGCACCTGGGGCTGGGCCATGTGGCCGTAGTCGTCTTTGCGGATGGGCAGAGTGTAGCTGTTCTCGGGCCGGTAGCTGTTGGGCATGTAGGGGTAGCGCGGCGGGCGGTAGTTGACGCCGCGCGACAAGCTGCCGTAGTTCTCCGTCAGGTCGTAGCCGTCGTGGAGGCCGTAGTGGCGGGCGTACTGGCTGTCGGGCGCCTCCCCGTAGGAATCGTTGTAGGAGTTGTTGTAGGAGCGGCCCAGGGTGGAGGTGGCCTGCGGCATGATGTAGCGCTCCACGCCGTTCTTCAAGTAGCGCCGGTCGATGGAGTCCGTGTAGCTGCCCAGCGGGGACGAGCCCTCGGGTAAGGGAATGCCGTCAGGACCCAGGGGCACTTGGCGCACGGTTCTCGTGGTCACGGTCTTCACCATCTTGGTCACCTGAGAGAGAGAGAGAGAGAGAGAGAGAGAGAGGGGGGGGGGGAGGGAGAGAGGGGGAGAACAAACACAGTTGTCACCACGCACGGACGCAGCTGGCTGACGGTGGCTGAAGCAAGCCTGGTGGTGTTAAGGCGTCACTGGCGGTGGAAACCATGCTGCTCATGGGCGGAAAAGCCGAGGGAGCCATGAGCATGTGCTGAGATTAGAATGTGAGAGAAGCTCACGCCACAGGCTCTGTGATTGTCAATCAGTGATGCACATGAGCCCGTAAGGACTGCTGGGATCTAAACCAGACAAGTCAATGCAAATGGCCAGCAGTCCGTACGGGATAACTGCATATTTCTTTTTGCCAACACACACACACAAAAAAGATCACTGAAACACACACACACAAAAAAGATCACTGATCAATTTATGTTTTTTTAAAAAGAGGGTAAGTGTTTTGTGGTTAAATGTGCTCTTCCCCTTATGACCAATAAATACACACTACTCCTTCAGACTGTGTTAAGTGCAAAAGTGCCGTAAAAATATAGCACAAGGGAGCCAATACTAGCAAGCCACACTCCAGCTACACCACGACTGCATGGGTTCTGGATGCTAGCATGACACAGCTATCTTAGCGCTAGCTACATGTGACCCAGTGAAGTAGTGTAGGCTTCACGGTCTGTGGCATCAGAGCCCAGGGACTTAAAACTATATAAAGAACAAGAAGCGGTCTCCTGCATGTATCTACATCACTGCCACCTTGCCACCCAGCTAAATAAAGTCACATTCCTCTGCTGTCTCTGAGGCTTTGACTGCAGAACACAGACAGCATCTCAGTTCTTCCAGGTTCACCGCCTCTACAGAAACCAATTTGCTGCCCACTGAATTCTGCAGTAGCCGATAATTGGCTATTTTGTCCGCTGCTATAAATTCATCTTCAAAATTAATGAAGTCGATGAAAATTAATCTGCGTCTCTGGGGGTGCGGTCCTCATGCAATTCGTGTGGCGATTGACATGGTGGACTGGACTAGAAATCATCTTACTGCCATTTGCGCTGGGTTTAATTTAGGAAATGAGATAGCACTCTTAATTTGAACATGCTTTGTTTTCTTCCCAATCAATGCCATCATTTGGATTTTAATAAGAAACAAATGAGCATGGAACAATCATCATATGAAAGCATAAACCCTTGCCTCCTGAGTACAGTATTGAGTCTGTGCATTTGCAATAACTGGTCTCACAGCACTGTAATCTTCTTTGCCAGGCTACGCATTGAGTACAACCTGGCTGTGAGCTGTATAAAAAACCTCACAATGGTATACGTTTCTGTTTCAGAGTACGTAATGTTCAGTTTGAAGCTTTTTTTTTGTAAATCTGTTTTGACCTTACATCAAAATGGTGTATATCAGTATTACATTGAAATAACAGGCTAGGTGTTGCATAATTAATAATTTAATAATAGATGTATAATCGGTGAAGGACATACGTTTCAGGTGACCAGGGTTCATGTCACAGCACTTAATTCTGATAGCCTCTCACCCCGCCTAAGACACTATTAGATCATTTATTTATCCACACTTTTATTACTACTGCTGCTATATTATTTAGACTTCTCTATATGTTATACTAGTGTGTGTTTCTGCTATAGTATTATATAGTATATATTTTATTTCCGCGACCCGATGGATAAGCTGATGAATATGGATGGATGGATATTTATTTCCAAATATTTCAAGTGTAACTGCACCCTAAAATGAGTTTTGAGCTGTAAACAAAAAATTCTATTTTTTATAAACATCTGCATTTTATAAGACCATGGTCAGTACAGTACACTCATACGTCATCAAATGCAAAGGTTACAGTCAGTGTTACTGATGGTACCCCTCTCAGCCCCTCCCCTCTCTCAGCTCCGTTGATGCAGTTTGCATCAGTTGGGTGGAGTCAGGCTCAGAGCAGTTACACTTTAAGAAATATTGTTCTTAGAAATGTAGACCACACCACAGCCTTCACCAATCAGCTGCAAATTACCGGGGTCTCTAACATAGCATGTTATTGCTAGTATTAAACTGCAAACTGAAAAAGTTAGCTTGTTTGTGTTACACAAGACATTCTGCGCCTGCACTGGGATGACAGAAGCGTCGTATCTTGATCTGTTTAATTCTGACTTAACTAATCCAGCAGGAGAGCTTGAAAGCCGCTGTGTTGCAGCCTTGACGTGCCTGCTGCCTTGTACTAACATGGCTTTTTGGGAGTCATGTGAGGGAGCATGGGGAGCCGTCAAACACACTTTGATGTGTGAGTTCACAACACGTTAAAGTGGCGTGCAAAATAAATCCATAAATGCATGCCGCTTCAGAGGCTACTCTGAAATCCAATGAACCAGTATAAATAGTACTAAAAGAATCACTAAATTCATGCATATTTATGGGCAGTATCATGTATATCGTCTGTATTTGTGTGAGGTGTGTGTTTGCTTTAAGGAGGGCAGCAGGCGTCAAACATCCCCATTTGCAGTGCTATAGGACTTCATCTCTGAGACATTCACTTTTACAAAGAGCAAATGTTGACCAGGAGACTGGCAGTTAGTGGGAGAGGCCTTTTAGTTGAGCTGTTTCAAGATGCCAAGATGACTGGTCACATGTCAAGGAAGTAACACAGTCCATTTGAAAAGCCCATTGTTTGAGATGGTATATTAGAAGCTGACAGACGCTAAAAGAGATGTTTTAGAGATGTTACTGACCATGTCTATGGGGATAACTAGTTCTAAATTGTTTTGGAATACTGTAATCATTCAACTTGGCATGTTCAAAACCCAAAGAGTACAAACTAAAAGGGGTTAATGGTGGACAGAGGTAAACACAGCAACACGTCAAACAGGGCTCCAGTTATCTACTGGCTCTATCTCTGGTGGGGTGGGGGTAGGGGTCCTTGTGGCGGGCCTGGACACACCCGTTACCAGGGTGTCAGTCACCAGCGCAGGGTGGTAGGTCCGGCGGGTGATAGTTTTGACCACTTTGGTCACCTGCAGGAGCATGCACAGGAGGGAGGGTATAGCTATCAGCAGGTCACATCCTTATGTCAGCAAGCAGAAACCTATCCGATTACAGTAGGTTCTCTTATAACAGACATGTTATAAGAGAATATGTTCCATAAAATATTCCATTATATACTTGCATATACTTGCATATACTTGCTTTCAAACAGATGAGTCTGTTTTAAACTAAACTAAACATTTTGCACTAATGCACTATCCCTTATCTTAATTGCTACATGTACATTCATTGATGGGTGTGGCCACTACACTACTCCACATTTCGTTAGAAAGTTAATAACAAACGTCTCACCACATACCGTTTCCTCCCTGGAGTGTTCATGGTATTACAGGAGTTTTATTTGTTTGTGTGGTCTACGTTAGCTCTCATTAACTCCTATATACAGAGGAAAAGGAGAGAAATGCTGTTTTTATTGCTCCTGGAGATCTCGTCCACTGAACATGGTTGGTGTGCCACTTTACCACTGTGCTAGAGGGGACAACACCCAGCGGGTGTAAGGTGAACACGCATTCACTTTTTAACTAGCGTGTGTGTTCTGGTATACAGGACAACTATTGTGTATTCATTTTATTTAAAACTATACTATATTACGTATTTATTAGCTGTGTGTGTGTGTAGCTGCATGCTGGCTCTAGTGTTTGGTGTGTGGTTGTAGTAGCAGTGATAAGTGCCAAGCCTCAGACCTAAAAACAAACTTTGTTTTCCTTTCACACAATATTTGTATATATCACACCAGAAACAGGATTTGTGGAAGAAATAATTTAGCACACCCTAAGAAGCTAACTTGAGTGTCTGCCATCATACCACACAACCTATACACACAGTAAATATTATGATAAGAGTCTTATTTACCTATATAAAAAAGTTTAGTCTATACCAAAAGAGGGGAACATCATTTATGTTGTAAATTTATATTAACAGGGATGCTGTTATTGCATCCTTGTTATGCTGACTACCATGTTAAGTTATGTTTGTAGCTATAAAACATCCCACTTATCAGAAGGACTCCCGTCGGTAAATAATAACTGTGTTGACAACATCACCACAGAAGCCCACGCCACCCTCATAAAACAGAATATCTTGGATGGCATTCACCACAGAAGACCACATCCCTCACTGTGATATCTTCATCAGAGGTTATATAATGAGCTGATACACACACACACACAGGTAGACAGAGATACTGTACAACACTGTTACAATAAACAATGCAATATAAAGATGGACCTTTTAACACAATGGTCCATCTGACTATTCTGGAGCAAGTGTCACTTCAGAGCCAAGAAGCCATGACCCACCGGCCCACCGCTGCAGCTCCAGAACCAGCAGTTGTGCAGACACAGGTGAATCATTACTATAATAAGCAACTGGTATGTATGTGATGCTGGCACCTACTGTCCAGTACCGGGCTTATCAGACATGTAGGATTGGCTACAAACAGCATCATACAATACGGGGTTGCAGGGGCATTCTGACAACAGCTTGCAATAGGAATGGCTGGCTTGTACATTGGGTTTGCATGTTGGCCTGAGGATCCTGCCACAGAACAGAGCTCATAACTAACTATCCATATGGATACACTGTGTGAGTGTGCCAATACTGTTATGTGTAATCCAAGAAATAACAAAATAAAAACCAAAATGAAAACTATTTTGAGTGATTCTGACCTTAATCAAGAAGATTGCTTGCAATCTCAGTTTGACCGTGAAATAACAGGCCTTACTACTGTATGGTTGATTAATATAATAGATGCATAATTAGCAAAGCAACACAAACTTGGATTGACAAAGGCAACCACATACCCTGTCTGAGGCATTGACGTATATAAAATTGTTCCTTTTAAGGACGTGTACAGTACAGTTACATTACGTAATAGTTTACATTTAACACGTACTGTAGCATATGCGGAGAGGACGTAAACATGTTCTGGCTACACCCACAGCACACGACTGGCAAGAAATTTGCTGATCTTTCACCTAGCGTAACCGGTTCCATTGGTTACTATGGAAGCGTACAGTAGTGTTGCAAGCACATGCTACATGTTCGATGAAGACTGGCCATAATACTGTAAATTCTGAATTGTACAGTATTACTAATTCATTATAGCCCATTCATAACTGACAATGATAGGGAATAGTGTCCTACATCAGTTAAGTAGATATAGGTAATAGCGATGGTTTAATTTAGAAGTAAATTAAAAATGGTATTTCGATACCTCTTTGTGTGTCACCACAAGCTACTTTTGATGAGACGCTTCCACAACACTGCTTTCACGCAGTAGCAGGATTCAATTCTAAAAATGTAGCTGGCGCGAGCAAAGTACGCGCCTCTGAGGTTTGGCTGACACGAGCATGGATGTACCGAGCATGAGCAACCATTGCAACATGCACAGCCACAATAGAACTCTGGGAGCTTATAGAATTGGGAACAGGCATGGGTAAGAAGAACGAGCTCCACCACGTTTGATTTACGTCCATGGTATTAGCATGTACATACACGGTGTTGTGGATGGCAGCCAGTCAGTATTCGGTGTCTCTCCTGGGAGAGAACAGCAGCAACAGCTCCACATTCATATGTGTGGCCAACAACTAACTTCACAGGTGTTAAGCTCCTCTTAAGCAAGCGGCTGATTGCTGACGCCTGCCAGCTGGGACGATTAGTCGCCCTCTTCAGCTTGGAGTGTAATAAACATGTCCCGCCAGAGCTCCTGGGTGTGGCACTGCATTGTGAAAGTGTAAATGATGTGCTTTTAAAAGGTGGCTTCACACAAAGAGAATTACCAGCCCTGATCTGATTTCTTTGAGACTGTACAATCTGATCAATGCACTTCATGTTAGGAACATAACTCAGTACAGAAAACAAATACATACAAATTCATCAAAGGTATTTTATTCTCATGTATCGTAACTAGGACTGAGTGAAATACATTGGCAGCTACTGTACGTGAGACATCTGTAACACATCAAGGCAGTTACAGTATGTGATGCGCACACGTGTGTGTGTATGTGTGTGTGTGTATGTGTGTGTGTGCACGTGCGTGCGTGCATGAGGAGACAAAGAAGTGCTTGTCAAGCATAGCGCTGCTGAGGTATCGCTGGGATGCACATCTCTCTCGGGGCGGAATGTAATCTGGATGACGACACAGTGGCAATCAATTAATCCTGCATGAAGTCAGGACAGTCACACACACACACACACTCAAGTGTCCACATTTGAGCACATGCACACATAAATACACACACAGTACCTTTCACACCTACACATGTGCACGTACACACACGCACACACACACACACACTCAAGTGTCCACATTTGAGCACATGCACACATAAATACACATACAGTACCTTTCACACCTACACGTACACACACACACGCACACACACACACACAATTCTGGCGGCGATGACTAATATCGCAGCTCAGACTAGAGCTGCTACAACTATAAAATATGTTTACTACCAAAGCATCTGTGTTCCGTCATGCAGTAGTCGGACGAGGAAATACCCCTCCAAGTGAAGGAATGCATTAATAGCTCAGAAAGACGTCTCTTCAAAGGAACACATAGCTGAATAAATACAACCTGCAGAAGCAGTGAAAGGAAAATACATGGGATTGAGTGTGTGGAGGAGGGAAGGGAAGCTTTTGGTCAAGTGCAACACAATGTGTGGGAGAAGAGAGACAGAGCAAAGTTAATTGAGGACAGAGAGGTAAGAGAGAGGAGGAGAAAGCGATAACGAGAGAGGAGGAGAAAGCGATAACGAGAGAACCACAATAAAAATTAAGTAGGGAGCGAGAGAGCGTGTGTGTGAGAGAGAGAGAGAGAGAGAGAGAGAGAGAGAGAGAGAGAGAGAGAGAGAGAGAGAGTCCTTCCCTGCTCTCAGCACAGCCTTTGATCATGTGTGTGCTGTGCGCGTGTGTGTGTGTGGGGGGAGGAGCAGTCCCCTTGCAGTAAACAGTCTGGAGGTGAGGCCCTCCCTGATGGCTTAAGGATTAAGGCGAGCTTTTAATTACAGTCTCATAGTTCCCCAGAGAGGCAGCGGTATCCAGGGCTCCTCTCTGGAAGCTTAGCCTGACAGTGTTGAACCTGAAGCCTGACAGTGTTGAACCTGAGTCGGGTGACCCCCAAATACTGCAGTGCTGGTCTGTTAGCAAGTGGTAGTGGGAGAGAGAGAGAGCAAGAGAGAGTGAATGTGCGTGCAAATGAATGAAGGAGAGAGCTGCAGGCTCATCCGAGCGATGATAGCAGTAAGCAGTGCGCTGGGTGTTTTGCTAGTACAGGCTCTAGCTCGAGCGCTGGCTAATGGTGCTGCAGGAAATGACGTTGCCTGTGTTGCACACTGTGTATCACTGTGTACAGTGTGCCCGCACGCAATATGGTAGCGTGTGAGTGACTGGAGTCAGGTGATACCAGTGGCAGATGAAGTCCACTCACCTTCAAGTTAGTTGACAAATCCTTAACCAGAAACAATAGAAACAAAGGCAGAGAGTGAATCAAGAAAACGCACTTTGGGAAGAGGCAAATCACCAGGGAAACGGCTTCATAATAACAATATACACAAAGATAGAAAGAAGCCTATATGTGGGGGAGAGAATCCTCACTATGAGCTGTAGGATTATGGGATTTAGAGTTCCTAATACTAGCAGCTGGTGAGGAGAAGTATCGTGCTGTCTTGAAGACATAATCTACAGGCATAGTTTCAAGATAGGTTATAAAATGTAGAATGCATCTTCCTAAACCTAATATGAAATATCCCCATGCATTTACAATTATAACTGAAGAAAAGCAAGTCAATATAAAAAAGAAGCTTTCGATATTTTGAACTTCATCCACAAAATATTTCTATAGGCCACCACAGACTCTTAGTTCTGCTGAGTGTGTCACTAACCTTGGTTTCTGTACGGCGGGTGGTGCCGTCGTCGGATGTGACCACCGACACGTGGGAGGTGGGTGTCCCCGGGTCCTCCTCTATGGTGACCGTCTCCTCCACTACCTCCTGGGGCTCCTGCATCATGGCCAGAGACGTGGCGTTGCTGGGGCTCTGTTCCTGGACGCGAGGGAGAAGTGAGGGTTGTGGTGTTAAAAGGACATGGCTGCTGCAGAGGTGAACATGTACAGTGTAACGCTTTGACAACGCTTTGACATAATCCACAGGGATGTGATGAGAGTGCAAAGGACACAAATAAGACAAAAAATAAACAGGCAAGATAATCAGATGGAACTGCATAATCCTGGTATTGTTAGTGCCTTGCCCTGGACATCCAATGCTTATTGAGAAGCCACCCACACCGTTTCGAGAAGATATTTGCTATGCTTTTAAATCCTCGAAAAGACAACTGTCAAAAAAACACTTTACTACTGCATTTACAATGAGCAGAACTGCAGACACATCTTCCTGTCTTGTTTGGACATTAGTGCTAACACTCGTGCCCAGTGGCTCCAGCACGTCCATTTCCTGTTGGAGGTAACATGAGCTCATTGGTACAGTACAATGACTGTATGCTACTAAACCCTGTCATTAAGTGACAGCTGTTTTCATGCAAAAAGGAAAATAGCAACAATAGCCAAGCCAAAAGAATAAAAAAACATTGTTATATATAAGCCAAATTAATTTTAAACTAGTCATAAATGCTCACATCTGTTCATCTGTGTGTGGGTATCTATGTGGAGTGGGGGTCCATATTTTATTTCAGACAAAACATGTAATTCCAGATCCATCAATAACCATTTGTCACAATGTGTCCCTGTTCAACCCATGGCGAGATATTTTTTTCTTCTTCAGTACATTGTAATGACTCAGATACAGCTGCAGGACCAGGTAAAGACAAAACAAAGACGCATAAAGCGGCAACAGACAGCAGTAGATGAAGTCCAACCAAGAGGGTGGGAAGAGTGTAAGTGTTGTTCTGAACACCTTGCATGTTCTCTACAACGAGGGAATGTTGGAAAGGTGCTAATGAGTGGACAGATCTCAGTTGATTGAACGGCTGGGCTTCAAAGCCCCACACAACCCTCATTGATCTCTTGCCCATCTCGCTGACAAGTCAAACGTTAGGAGGCTGCACACTTTCTCTTCTTAAAGTTTTTAGTCTTTCACAAAACTTTGACCATTGCCCCAGTGGGGCGCAGGGTTCCTGTTTGAATCTAGTTTCTCCATTAAACTCAAAGTCCATAAAAATGTTACTACTGTACCACTCTATCCAGTCATGATTTGAGTCTATTATCACTTTGAACTAAGATTCAGTCATTTAACTTTGAGAAGCCTGCCTATAACTCCTATATACTCCATAATTAGAGGCTAATTACTGCAAAGGTCAGCTCAGGGAAACTCAGAGAAAGATATTTTCACTTTTACAGTACCTGACAGGAGATGTTTCTTTCAGAGCACTGTAGCCTACAGTTTAATAAATGTTCAATGAAAACATGTTTTGGTTATGTGTGTTGTTGTATATAGTGACTTCTTAATAAAACTTTTAATACTACTAATCAATGGGAACCACGCTGAGCACCTTAAAGCAATCCTCATAGCATTGCAGCTTATGCTAACAGTGATCTTTTGAAGTTTCTTTGGGTGAGGACATGGCATCACAACAGCAACATATAATTAATGCAGCACCATCCTACACTAGTGAAAACACATGGCGCCTGGCAAAGAGCTGGGTAGTGAGACATATAGCGTCCTCTGAGACCCGCTGACAAACCGCCTCCTTGATCCGAGAGCAACGTCTCGCGTTCCTGCCGTCTCTCTCAGCTGCGTACACACTTAGCAAGAACGCATGGTGCTGAACTCAACATTACAGGTCTTAAATAAATGATTAATAGCCGTCTGGCCTGTGGGCTATCTTGGCAGTATGTCTGTGGTGGTCCAAGGAGAGAGTCGGGCAGACACAGGAGAGTCTAGGGGGCAAAGCATGTGCTTTGGTCAAGGACGAGAGAAGTGGAACGCACTCAATTAAAGGTAAGCTTTGGAGAGATGAATGCAATGGTGCAAGAGACAACTGGGTCGGAGAGAACGAGCACAAAAGGCTATTGTGTGGAATTGCTAGTCTGTTACCGCCTTAAGGTTAAGCATGCAAGGCTAAGTAGATTGCCGATTATTCGATCCATATCGTAAATTATTAATACTAATTGAGTAGTAATGATAAGGTATATCCATATGTTTTCACTTTGCATTCCTTTGAGCAAGGTACTGTTGATGAATGTACATTTAAGGCTACCTGCCTAAATTATAAATATCCATACCACTCACCCAGCCTAAACATATTTAAACTCAGAAGCCAGTCTAGAGTTTAAACGTCTAATTTACCACAGAAAGGAAATGGCAGACATTAACTTGGTTAAGCCCAGGTAAAGCACGAGGCTTCAACCCCAGAATCCCAGATTGCACAATAACAGTCAAGCGTCAGCAAGCCTGCAACCTCCTCGGGAGACAACCTATTTGTAGAGACAGAGGAGCTTGTGACAGCTTAGCCAATTACATCACTTCTTTCAGATCAACAGGTCAGGGAGAAGCTGAGGTGTTGGAAATGGGCCAACCTGCATTATCAGGCTCGCAGCACAGATCCAGATGGCCTTTCCTATTAGGTGTTACCTGGTCTTGTGTGTGTGGTACAGTGAATACAGCTCTGTTATTATTTTGCGTGCGCATGCACAAATACACCTTACAATCCGACAGCTCGCTCTCATAGATGCGGTATACCACTCTGTTGAGGTATGGGTCATCGCCCTAGACCTACATCCATACAGGGAACTGTCACCTAACTTGATGTGTAGCAGCAGTCCAAATAAGACAAGTAGATGTGTGGTTTAGCATCCATGTGACATATTCATGCTCCTCCGTAGCTCAACCACATCCTGCGCCATCGATCGCTTCAGAAGCACCCTCGACGGAAACCCTTGAGGGATCTAATGCGGTGTGTATTTCATTACCATAGATCACGCAGACATATGGATTCTTAAGAGGGACTAATCTGGACTGTAATGGATGAGCGTGCTGCGCAAAGGACAGCAGGACGAGGACAAAAGCATCAGATGAAGTGATACAGCCACGTCAATTAGCCAGCCAGCTATCTGCCGCCGAGCCACACTCATTCATCAATGCACTCAATAAGACACTCTGCGACGCGGGGCTATGGCGGAGGAGCATAGAGATGAGGCCCGCCCTCCAACGTGTCACGATAATTAATATCAACGTGTAAAACAAGAGGATCTCACACAATCTCTGATACTGACGAGATATTTACAGTATATGATGAATACTAGCTTCTGGAACAACAGGGTTTTAATGAAGTTGTTGGAGTGGAGTCGTTTTGTTATGGCTTACAAACAAGTGTAGTGCTTGCGGGCTTATTCTGCTGTCCATATGTTTGAACATGCTTTTTCTTAGATTCCATCATAATGGTGCCAGTAGGAGCATTTGTAAATATAAATACAAGAACACGCACACCGTTATGAAGCAATGCATTATACAGTGAAGTCACGTCTATGAACCATTGTGATTATGACCAACGAATTACACAACGGACACTCACACGCAGGTCCAAATGTGTCCGCCGAGTCAAACGCCACCAACAGCGTCCTTGTCTCCACAGGACGAGTGACACACAGACCCAGACGCCTGCTCTGTCTCGGCCCCACCCCCACGCATGCAGCGCAAAGGAGTAACAGGATTTTGCATAGGAGACGTGCCAGCAATCATTACATGGCTCTTACACAATTAATCCCCCAGCAAAGACCGCCTGGCTAACCTGGGGATGTCCAATTTCCCATCATCCCCTTCTGGTCTACCAGCTGCCCTCTCGGCAGCCCTCCACCAATAAGGCACGTGATGATTAAAAAGGCATTGAGGGGGAGACGGGGGAGATGGGGGAGATGGGGGAGTGTGAATACATAATGCGCGGCAGGGCCCTTCAGGAACCACTGTGATCGGGACCAGTTTAGTTATGTTTGTGGAACGCTGAGCGGATTGGAAGGGGGGTTCAATCAACAGGGGAAAGGAGGACGACCGGGGAGGCAGACAATGCATGGCACTCGGCCCATCGCTGCACGCTCTCTCAGGGCAACAGGGGGACAACATACACATGGGTCTACAGCCAAGCCAGGACAACTGGAGGATCGTCGTCTCAGTTACAGCCTGGGCAGGGGTCCCAACCCCCCTGGAAGGATGGGAGGCAAAGGAGACTGTGTGTTTTAAGTGTCCTTATTGTTTGGTTGTGTTTGCAATAAACATCCTTCTGGTTGACCGTTAGAGATGAAGGAGGCAATGACGGTTGAAGTAAATCACACACACAGACGCACACACACACACACACACACACACAAATAGCTGCAGGAGAGAGAAGTCCAAAGCCCTGACGATGCAGCCGGGCATAATGGGACTTTAATCTCCCTTCCTAGCGACTGATGCTGGGCCAAATCTGGGCTTCTCTCTCTTTCACGCATGGCCTACTGGTTTCACAGACCGGCCGCTCTCCCACCCCCGCTCTGTGTTTCTTACCTCTTCCCAGAAGCCCCCCCCCCTCTCTCTCTCTCTCTCTCTCTCTCTCTCTCTCTCTCTCCTCCCCCCCCCCCTTCATGGTTCCTTTGTGCCCAGAGCCAGGCTAAAAGCTGCCTGGCTGTATCGGAGGAAGCCAGCCCGACGGCCATTTAAAAACTTGTCTGAAGTGTGACTGCATCTCCACAGGACTCCCCCACCTCAGTAGCAATGAAGCCCAGTTGGGCCCAACTGAACATTTAGCAGTATCTCCCCCATCTCTGGAAAAAGCCCATTCAAAATTCCCATTCAAATTGGCTGGGTGATGTTTTAAAAACCTCAGGTTATTTCATGCGTATGCCATCAGCTAGGCACTGTATATACAGCATACACATTCCTTCATGCTCATTGGCTGGAGTCTGACATGGAGGGAACACACACACACGTTCGTGTAGTATTCACACGAGCACTTCGCCTTAAGAGGAAACCTCTTCTAACAGATGGTAGTAAACTAAAAGACTCACTGGAAGATCAACCAACAGAGACGGGTTGCCACAGCTGCAGTCCTATGGAGTATGATGTAAAACAATGAGTGCGGTGCTTTTGGAGGGGTGGGCTACAATCGTGGCCGGGTTCGTTTGTTTGGACAGCGGGTGCGGCCCATAGAAAGGAAAAAAAAAGAAGAAGAGGAATGTAGCATTGAAGAGTGGATTAGTACTCCCCCTCTCTGGTGGGGGTCTGTGATGATGCCGTATAACTGTAGGCTTGGAGTGAGGGGTTTAAGCCCGCCCCCTTTCCCCTCAAGTCCTCTGGGCGCTTGGCAGTTTGGTGGACGGTGGGGGCTGTATTCATGTGAGCTCTGCTGGAGCTCCATTAGGAAGGGACATACAGTACGCACCCCTCCACATATCCTCTCCATCTCCTCACACTGCCCCGCCAGCTGGCCGCACAACCGCAACACATTCCCTTTCATTGGTGTTCCTGCTGCTACGCTGCAACAGGCCTGCTAGCACGCTTACCCGGGTGAGAGCCCTTTACGGGGCCAGGGCAGGCCGTCGTCTAAACGGCGCTGTATTTCTTTGGGTCGCTCACAACTTGACATAGAGCGGTGGGTCCAGGCTGTCGAGATAGCGGCGGGCACCTTTAAAGCATACACACTCGTCCTCACCGTGATTGAACCCGGGCCTGGGCTGGCGTGGCGACACCATGTCGAAGGCAGGGTAAAGGATTGGGTTTGTCATCTCACCCAGAGCAGACAGAGGACAGGCTGCAAGGACCTGTCAGAGAGACTCCAAGCGATTTACTGCTTACCTTCACAGGATGGTGAGATAAGATAGGCTGGATATATGTGTCTCTCATAAAGAAGCCATTGTACGGCTAGATAAATCTATCAGCAGCCTTAAGCTACGGCCCCCGTACTTTATTTATTATTCTCCGTCTGTCAGATGAAAAGAATTGTGGTATCGTGGCTGCCCTATTCTGCTCCGCATTCTGAAAAAGACCTTGATTCAGTCTATTTGTATGCGTGTGCCTGTCTGTGTGTTGATGTGAAAAAACATAATGTTCTGAAACAAATGAGACAGCACAACATATTAGAAATGTTATCCAGAAGCCAATAGCACTTCAATGTATTCATTAAACAAATTTTGAATCAAGTTTGTATTAATTCAATCCACATCATATGTCTCACATTTATTTATTTATTTATTTATTATCTTGACTACACTTATAACATTCAATAACATTAAGTGAATATTAGACATCTGTACATTAACTGCTACCCAGATCCACTAATTCTGACATTAGCGCATCTGGGTCCAGACCGAGGAAAGACCAGCGGTGGCAAACTCCACAGTAAATCTAGGTGAAACAAACCTGCATTCATACCGGTGAGCCCAGTAGCTACTTTTAGATAATGACAGCGTTTGACTAGTTTATGAGTTACAGCCTACTGATTGGTGCTACCAGAAGTGTGGTTGGGGAATAGAGGTCATTGTGAGTACACAGCTGTGATGCGCATTCCCCGATTGCACGGCAATATAAGTAAAAAAAAAAGAAAACACTGTCTAATTTAACGCTGGTGAGATAAGTGAATTGAATTTTCACTAACACACTGTATAAAGGCATAAACAACAAGGGCAGATAGGTGAAAAGGAAAGGCTCCATTTTCATAAGAACAGGACTTACATTGGTTTTAAACCATAGTGCTGCACACAGACAATAGCTTATTAATGCGCTAATGAAAAACAAATGGAGTGTACCTGTTTCCTCTAAATATTAAATAAGAGTGTGTGTGTGTGTGTGTGTAATGTGCGACTGAGAGAAAAGAGCAAAGGAGAAGAGAGTCTTTTAAGATCACTTTCAGAGCTGCAAGCATATCATGAATATTTAAAACAGGGCAGATATCTGAAATATAGTTTCGGTAACGTGCCTTTTTGCATGAAGAATTACCACGAGTACATTTTCCAGCAAGAGCTATATAGCATAAAAATAAATAGTTCCTTTGAAGCTGCGGCAAAACCCCTATGAACGTGTGTGTTTTATCTCAAACATTTGCCAGATGAATTAAAACATCAGGGGGAAAAAAAGCATTGAATGACCTGGAGAGTGCTCCAATACATTATGAAGGCAGAATAAACCCTCCTGGCTGGATCCATGCCTGGCTGCAGTGCAAGAAGGTAAGCCTTTGAAACTGGCTGTCTAATAGAGTCATTCTGGTGCATTGGGGCGCTCCCCCAGGTACTGCATTTGAAAAGGACCCCCCCACCCCCCTTCCCACTACTATAGCATGCACACTATTTAAGTCATGCACTATTCATGATTGGGTCTCTGATGCACCACCGCTTGGCTGAAGGCAGTGTGCTTAAGACCGGCCCTATGCACATGACCTGCAGATGCAGATGTTATTGTCCTCTCTCTGTGACATACGGCAGTAATGTGAGGTCACCCCTATTCTGATCAAGCTCCCCTCCAACGCGGCATACAGCAAAGTCTAGGCCCCCACCCTAAAAACCTCCGTTTCCCTAGCGACAACAGCGGATGCATGCGCTTCTTCACAACAGGAAATGCTGTAGCAAACAAAACTGTAAACCCAAATAACCATTAAAGGAATGGTGACTGACAGCACGTACTGTAGGCTTCTTATGTCCCCATTAGCCAAGGGTCAGGTCAACTATCTATTAGGAACCAGAGTCAATAGGGAGGCACCCCACAGGAAGGAACTCTCCACTCTTGGGACGTCAGCCAGAGTATAGGGGGTCTGCATTCACTCCCACATATTGATTACGCCAACACAAATCACACCCATCTTACTCTGTCATCTGCTTTTATTATTTGTCTTAGCTTTGTCAAAACAGCATTTTTTCTAATCATTTTTACTTTTTCCAAAAATGTTCCTGAAACAAATGCAGTTTGTGGAAAAAGATATGAGCTCAAGGGTGTTTCTTTCATTATTGGTTTCCGACAATTATGACTACAGTACAGTTTCTATAATTAAAGCTGTATTTACTGAATATAAATATCTTAAAATAGAGAATATTGCTATTTCAGGGTGTTGGCATAATATGTGGCACACCATCATCCTATTTTGAAAACTTTATTTGTTAATAATTTATAATCAAGGAAAGGGTTTTTTGCATTTTTCTGTTTGTTTGAGCATCCCTCCAGACTAGCATGTAACATGATGCTACATATAGCCAATTCTTTTTCTAGCTATCACCCCACATCACGGATAAGACTGGATTGCCAGGAGCCATAGAGGGACAGTGAAACACTAGAGGGCTTGCATCCCCAGACAGAGGATGTCCGGTTTGTGTCGGTCATCTAATTACCCATAATTCTGAGAACAGCAGCCGCTCCATAATCACTTTAGGCTCATCTCCATTCTCCACTGATTGACCACAGCATGGGTACTTTCCAGGGTTGACGTTCCCCGCTACTAACCAAACCCAGAGGCAAATCATATGATTGTTCCAATGTAGTTGTGGTTGCTCTAAAGAAACATACATATAATGGAAGTCATTCCTTTTCTAGTACAGTGGAAGGCTGTCATCATTTTCTTCTTATCTATCGCTGACCCAAAATTATATATTATGCTTAACCTTAATGCAAAATAAGTAGCATTGAAAACACTCATGATTGTCAAACTCACAGGTTAATGGCATGTGAGATGATGCTGTCAGTAATGGTATTTCATTTAGCCTTAACCTTGTATACTTGGGTAAAATACAGAACGGTAAATGGTTCATTAGCTACTTTATTCAGGGTTATGAACAATACTGCTTGTAGACAGGAAGGAAACCAGGTTGATCGTTTGCTTTCCTGATGTCTGCCAACTGTGGAATGGAGCCGTGTCTGGACAGTTAGAAGAGACCGTGGGGCAATCTACATAGCAGTACATTAGAAGCTTGAGCAAATTAGTGTTTTCTAACGTTTAGCCACGGCCCCCAAGTAATGCAAACTGTGTTTAACAGTAGAATAAATATATAAATATGTCATTATGTAATTTAATAATATAGAATAAACACCATTAAATATAACCAATCATTATTTAATGTATTTGTGTTGTACCTAGAGGCTTCTCTATTCAATGATTGACAGATTTCTCAATGAGGGCAGACCCCACAATAAACAGCCAATCATCCACATTAATACCTTTAACTTCGCCTATAAGGAAAACAAGTGGTATAATCAAATTTTTCTATTTTGTCTTTTGCCAAAGCCATTTATAGAAATCATAAATAATACATATATTTCTAACTAGAGTGCTCAGTTCCTTTAGTAATTACTTACTTGTGATTAGAACTATCATACTTGTGCTGCTTTTCATGTATCATGGCAGACACTGTTGTACAACAGATTAATTACAGAGGTCAGTTGATTGCTTCATGACAAACGCAACATTAATTAAAAATCTGGTAATTTCAAGATATATATTAGCAGGTATACTGCCAGCAAATCCCCCCGTACAGACCCAACATTCTATCAAGTGACCATGTCTGTGTACCACCACAGTGCTAATGCGCGGGGACCGACACACTAATGATTTCAGGGAATATAGGAGGTTATCAGAATCACCTTTAGACCAGCTGGCAGGAGTTTAAGCCCTCTGTGTGTGTGTGTGCATGCGTGTGCGTGTGCGTGTGCATGTGCGTGCGTGTGTGTGTGTGTGTGTGTGTGTGTGTGTGTGTGTGCGTGTGCTTGTTGGCTAAGGCACAGGGTTTTGATCCACAAAAAGAGAGTGGGGTTCACACAAGGGAAACTGGGCTGCCTCAGAGGTCTTAAAAATAGTGTGTGTGTGTGTGTGTGTGTGTGTGTGTGTGTGTGTGTGTGTGTGTGTGTGTGTGTGTGTGCGTGCGTGTGCGTG
>JAODTR010024903.1:0-47877 GCA_025399935.1 Amblyopsis rosae
ACCCCCCCCCCCCCCCCCCACACACACACACACACACACACACACACACACACACACACACACACGCATCCATACATCCCCACCGCCACAAACTGCTGTCACTGCAGTGACTGAGAAGTGCATTCTGGGACAATTAGTCCAGTCAGTCAATATCTGCCCTGACATGCATGCCAATGAGTAAAAGCTGGAAATGTTCAGTGCCATAATGCATTCATGACAGCCTAGCCATGTATCAAACACATGTTTTACTTGTACTTGATTTACCTATTGGCCACACCAACATAACTACAACCAAAGCATGTATAATTCCATTGGCTTATTGATTTACTGAAAATGTTTAACACAAATACAATCTCTCTCTGCCAATGTATAGATTAACAGAAAAGTAATTAATTAAGCCATTAAATGCACTTTATGTATCTGTTGGTAGGACTGAGGTGAATGCTGTGTGCCAGAGGCTCTAATTAGGACTGGGATGCTGTATTATCGATGGTAGTAGGGTATTATCGACTACAGTTAAAGCAGAGCAGGCCTGTGCCTCATCCAACACAACCAGGGTGAACTACAATATAGCAGTGGATTGACTGGCCTTTATGACAGTGCTGGAGGCGGAGATGGGGCTGGGTGGCTCCGACTTGTTACAAAGAGCGGGGGAAGCCACTCTGGGGTTTGTGGTGTGGCCTTGTGTTGACTCATGGAGCAGACCCCGACTGTGGTGCACACATAGTCTTCCATCCATCCTCCCTGGCACAGTGCCAGCATGGCACCTGGCATGGCCATCGCTCTTAATTCTCTCTCTCAGATGCACATAAACAGAAGAGCAATGCCATTAGTCAGATGAGGTAGGACTCCGTTCTCTGGATGGGGTTTTTGCAGAAGAAGAAAGGGTTGCACACACACACACGCGCACACACACACGCACACACACACACACGCGCGCGCACACACACACAAACGCGCACGCACACACACAGACAGAAAACAATACTTCTGATAGTTCTAGTGACAGTGGCGTGGTGTTGACTGTCTGTATTGGCAGCATGTATTACAGTATGGACCTACTGGGTTTATTGTATTTGGACTAACTGCTGTTGCAAAGTGCCCCTCCGGGACATACGTTATACTCTCCTCTACGGCTTCACATGGTACAATGCAAGCAATTCTGACACACACACTTTTTGGCGTGGCCTATTTGGGATGGACCGCATTCAAGTAAACATCCCCTTTGCTCCTGTAGATGGTGGTTGCCCAGTCTACAGAGAGAGAGGTCTTGCCTTTGTGCATGTGTGTGTGTGGATTTGAGCCTGCAGCCAAGGCTGTGCGGTCAGCATTGTGTAGTGAGCCAGACCACTAAGACAGCAGGCCCGGAGGTTATCGCTTGTTCAAGTGGAGCAGTGTGCCATCCATTACCTCACTCCACTATCTCTGACAGGGGGAAGCAAGCAGGCTATTCATGGGGCCCACATACAGTAGTAGTAGGCTACAGTACCGTGCAGGGTAGTACAGTATACTGTACAATTACTATATATAGTATGGGCCACTATAACATAGAGGCAGCTAAAGGTGATGTAAGCGTTTTTAAGCTAATACACTTTCTGTCAAATTCAGCAAATATTTATTCATAATCTGCTAGCTGCCCGTTCTGAGTGCACACTGAAAACATAATTTGGTGTTGCTACAGTCCTGGCTATGTGTATGGGAACATGGATATGCAAAGTGGTGCAGACCAAACCAAACAAACACCATCCCAGCCTTGGCAACGTCCAATTTAGGGGGCAGAGCTTCTGAAGGAGCACCCTATGACATTGAAGGGTGTTCGTGTTTTATCAGTTCAAATCAGATCAAATGTCAACAATCTTTCTCCATCATTGTCTACTCTACCTTTAATGTGTGGTTAAAGAATAATCAAGATTCATGGAAAAGGTCTTTGTCACATTGTCAGTGAGTTTAAAACCACTTTTTCACAACAATGCCAAGTAACCTTAACCTGTTTTTTCTGTGCATTAAGCAAACTCATTATTCTCCATTTCTAATACAAAGGAAACAATAACATGAGAGGGGCATAATCCTTTTAAAGCGGGTTTGAACACACAAGGCAAACAGGATCCTCAGTAACTGCATTAACCCTGGGTCCGGGTGAATAGGTTGCGATAGAGAGAATGTGGCCTGTACTGTACATGCAGTTAATGATAAACCAAACAAACTGGGTTAGCTCACCTAGCCTGGCAAAACAGGACTTGTTGAAACTGCGATTATGTTAACAATTGCTGGTGAGTAAGTGAAACCTGGAAACACTGGGCTCTTAGAAAAACATCTTAGAAAAAGTGTATATTTAGCTATTAAACTCAAACCTTAAAAGATCGCTGGAAGCAAGGCAGAGCAAACACAGTTAAAACCATGACTTCCTTTCAGGATTTTGACTGGGAAGGAAAAGCCTTAATGTGCCCGCAACTCACTGTCAAGTCCATGTAGTTACATAGTTTTCCCTAAGTAAAATGGCATGTCTATCGTTCCTGACATTTGAAAGAATTTGACAGTAGTGCTGAACGATAAATCGTTTTCAAACCGAAATTGCAATTTGAACCAATGCGATTAGCAAATCGCAAAGCATGCGATTTATATGCGCATTTTACCCAGTTTATGAAAAATAAAAAATAAAACACGTAGCGTCTAATGGCCAACTCTTTTACTGAGATGAACAATGTTATGCCTAATGCAAATGATGAAGGTAACTCCGTAGTCGGGCATTCTTCACGTCAATGAGAATGTTACAATCTCAGGCTAACCTCGAAGCTAGATCATGTCCACAAAACTATTTGTGCCGCATCTGTGTAAATAACAGCGGGCATAACCGGCTTTAGTTCCGACTGACTGGCAGGTCATAAGCGCCATAAAACAAAATGAACAGCGCCCATAAAGGTGCACAGACACTGGAACAGTGGAACTATAGTTTCAACAGGGGAGTTTCTAGGATCTAACATTTGGGGGGGTCTCATGAGAATAGACAAAGTGCCTGCTAAATCACACATTTCACTGTATAACAATGAACAGGCTGTGTATTTGTTCAATCTCTACAGGCAAGCCAAGAAAATGGAACGTTAGAGCGCTTAATCGTAAATATATCTCATCTTTCATTTGAGTATAGAGCAGTTCATATTTTGAGGCCATCTCATGTAGTAATGCTCCATAACATGTTTTAAATATGTTACATATATATTAAATTACAATCTTGACTTTAGAAAAATATCGCAAATCAAATCGCAATCGCAATATCTCAATTTGAATTTTTTCCCAAAATCGTTCAGCCCTATTTGACAGGCATCTTGCCCTGAAAACAAAAACCTTCAATCCGTGATAGTCAAAAGCATTCTTCTATGGTATATTGAGTTACATTTACAGCATATACTTTCTTTGCATTACAGTTTAAAAACGTATTTTTCCCCCATAGACCATCCTGTCCTATGGTCGTTTAGTTTTTTCTGTTCTCATCCTTGTGCGACAACATAATTATACTGTATGTATCTTAGATATAGAGAGAGAGGGAATAAGAGACACCAAAACACACATGAGAGAGAGAGAGAGAGAGAGATAGAGAGATAGAGAGAGAGGTCTGGAACGAAGTGGCTTCTCATTATGGTCCCGTTTGAACCGTATACAGAATAAGCAGACCAATGTTGAGCCTGAGCCAGTGGCACTCTTTACCCTGGCTTCCACATGACCGCTAAGTCTGTTGTTTTTTCACTCGCGAAAAAACCAAACTCCGAAATAAACACACTATATGTTCCAGTTCAGGGTGAAATATTCTAAACTCTCATCCAGCGCCAGGCGCACGGAATCTCTCTCGCTTGCTGGATATTTATATTTCACTGGCTTCAGACGGTGAGTGTGAGTGAGTGAGAGCAGAAGATTACCCCTCATTTCTTGGCGGCAAAGGCTGCGTGGTGTCAGATCTGAGAGGCCATCGGAGGCCACCATAAGACACCATATTTACCACCGTCATGCAGTGCATGGCTGCAGCTTAACTCATCTGTGATGAGTCCACACAGCCCATCTCTCGGCCTCTCACTGCCATGCCCAGCACATGTGGAACCAAGTACAAAATAATCCCAACTTGTAAGCAGAAAGCCTAAACATCTGCACCCGAGCGTGATCTCTGACGCTAGGGAAGGTTAAGAAAATAATACATACATAAAAACACTACAGAGGCTTCACAACCCTAGAGCATACAATCGCCACATGCATATACAATTCATACATTCTTCCCCCACCACTTATACCAGTGGGGGTCTGGGGGTCTGGAGCCCACACACACATGCACACACACACACGCACACCTTGACCCCCAAAACAAGGGGACATGGGATGATTTAAGAAGATTTGAGTTCCAAGTTGCATACATTGTTTAATGGTGTTGTTCATCATATCTTTTTTGAGGTCAAAAGCTCAAAACCACTGCCCTACAGAGGCGCACACACACACACACCTGCACACATTCACGCATGCCCATTGCCCACACACACACATGCCTAAACACACACACACACACCTGCATGCATTCACACATGCCCACACACACACGCACGCGCACACACACACCATTCTTCCTCCATCATGATTAGATTACAATGAGTGGGTTGGTGACAGCCTCTGGGCAGGCTGGAGGAGTGGCTGATATCTGAGCTGCTCAAGCTTCACTCTCAGCCAGTCAGGACAGCAGGGAGATAACATGCTGCAAGGGCTGACCTCACTAGCTCAAGCAGCAAGGAAGGAATCATGGGAAGACATTTGTCAACACTGGACACCGGACGCCAAAACGACTGACTGATTTAGAAAGATTGCTCTCTGTCTGTCTGTCTGTCTGTCTCTCTGTCTGTATGTGTCTGTATGTTTGTCTATATGTACATCTGCCTGTCTGTTTGTCTGTCTAAAAGCTGTGTTCCTGAAGAATATAGATCCTGAACCATTTACTGTAGAATAGTTCCAGGCCTTGTGAAAGACAGAGACAAGGAAGGAGATCAGATCTCCTAATGTACAGTAATAGCCAGTAAATGTAATGCATGTTACTGCAGTGTAAAGCTAAATCCTCTGCATGAATTAAGACATGGCCCATCACATACACACTAAGAGCATTTTGTTAAATACATAAATGCTCACATCTATCTCCATGACAAGCGCGCAGGGGTAAAGCCCAAACAGAAAGAGCTTTGTTCCCTTTGTAGTCGCTGACCACCTACCAAGGGCCCTTTAGGGGACCACTCACCCTCAATGACCAGGCCGACTTCCCTTTCCAAGGGTTCCTCAGGCCCCACAGAGACCACTGGGCCAAACACATCCTGCCCATCTCCTGAGAGATTATACAATTCAATGAACGCATTCAGGTCGGCAACACTGGCCGAAACCAGAGCCTGCTATTCAGCGATAGCTAAACCTGACCAAACACTTCTCATTTACCCCCAAAGCCCTAGAGCCATGGACCCCTAGAGGCCAGAGCAGGAAGGACAGGCTTAAAGAAGCTGCATTAGCATGCTGCTCTGCCACTTACTGGCAACTTCCAGCGAGGCGTTGTGGCTCACGGCCTCCCCCAGGTAGTTGCGCGCCACGCAGATGTAGGAGCCCTCGTCCGGCTTGCTCCGCCGCCCGTGCACGATGCGCAGGAAGAACAGCGAGCCGCTGGGCAGCAGCATGCGCTGGGAGCGCGGGTTGTCGCGGTCTGTCTCCACGCGCTCCCCGTCCTTGTACCACTCCACGGTCGGGGTGGGCCGCCCCTCCGCCTTGCAGTTGAGGGTGGCCGGCTCCCCCTTAGAGACGATCAGGTCAGAGGGGTGTTCCGCGATGCGAGGGGGAGAGTCCTCCTGGCGCAGACGGGATCCTGTGTGGAGAACAGGTGAGATTGGCTGTGAGGGACTGGAGACGTCTGGAGGAGGGGGTGATGGTAATGTGGGACCCTGTGTCTAGTCACGGGTAACTTTAACTGCAGTTAAAGGTACAGTCATTCTCGAGAACGCTTGCCAAATCCAAACTCAAATCAAACAAAAACTATAAAAGATTTTGAATTAAAGTCAGTGATTCTGGAAAAAGATTGTTTATATTTGTAACTGGATCAAAACAAAACACCTCTCCAGCCAATGCAATAGGGTGCTCCCTCAGAAGCTCCGCCCCCACATTGGAAACACATTGCACAGGATAGTGTGGTGTGGTCTGCACCACTTTGTATGTGTTCCCATTTACAGAGCCTGAGCTGTGTATTGTTTTTACAGCACACACAGAACAGAACAAGAGGACCAGACAGAGATATTTGCTGATATTTACAAAAAGTGTATTAACAAAAAATCACTGACATCTAAACCCCTTTTACACTAAATGACTAAAATATCTGATGAGTATATATGTAAAGGAATAAGCCAAATGATTCTATTTGATCATTTTTTCAGCACCCGAGATATTTGGCGTATTTGACAAAAGTATAATTGCTTACAATCATTTAATATTATATATATATATATATATATATATATATATATATACACAGTATAGTACAGTAGCAAGTACAGTAGCATAGTGGTTTCAAATGCTTTGAACTCTGGCCACCAACATAGCTTGTTTGTTCATCCAAGGGATGCTACACAAAAAGCAACATTTTATATTACTTTAAGATAGTGGACTGCGCCGCTGGTAGTGGATAATGATGTGTATTATGATGTGACACCATTCAAATGTGGATTCAGCAATTGTAAGCTAATACACTTTTTGTCAAATTCAGCTAATATCTCTTCATGTGTGTGTGTTCTGTGTGTGTGTGCTGAAAAAAAAAAGAGTTGGTAGCCCCAGCTCTGTAAATGGAACACAAACTAAGTGGTACAGACCGCACCACACAACACGCAACATATGGAATTGAAGGAGGTCTTTTTGCGTTGATCCACTTCAAATATAAACAACCCTTCTCCATAATTGCTTACTCCATCTTTAAGAAACTGTTTTTATTGCATTTTAGATCATCCAAACATTATTGCTTGACACTATCAATATGCTCTAATGTATTGAGCTCATGTATATCTCTTAATATAGACCTTATGTAAGAGAAACCTCATGGAACATATTATTTTAGATGAGAAAGTGCTGCTAAAAAACTTTTTTTAAACTGAGTGAAGCCACCCTTCTATTAATAAAATTACAAAAGGTACAAGACCGTACAGTAAAGTAAGAACAGCTATTCAATGCTTTAACTACTTCACAGTCTATAGTCATTATTTCACAGAACAAAGAACAGAAAAAAAGAAGCAAAAGCAAACAAAAATTAAGATAATTGGGTTAAAAGAATAAAGAATTATGAGAAGAAAGCCACTGACTATGCTATGCTAAGGACAATGTGGCCAAAAGTAGCACCAAAGAGCATACCATCCAATGCTATCTCAGGCCAGTCGTCTGTGGCTGTCAAACCTGCTTTACATGCAAATTGGCTTCCTGTTGTTAAATCCCGAAGGGTGAAACATGGTGGTTATGAATGCGTGTATCTCCCAGCATAGTCCTTTGGAGCCCTGTCAGCGCCAATTAAAGAGAGCGTGTTGTAATTGGAAGCACAGGCTCACAATTAATTTTGCCAGCATCCCGTGAACTTGCCACGCCGCCTCATACTGGTGCCCTCTGCCCATCCCCCACGCCCATGAAAACCAGTGCTGAGAGTGCATTTTCGATAGTCCCCACAGATTTAAGAGGAAGTCAGCATTATAAGTGACAGTTCCATGCCAAGATTAATCACTTTAACATAAATGCATACAGCAGACAATAAGTAATTCATGAATCCAACATTGGAAACCAATAACACAAGACCGACTTTTTCCTAATGCTTTCAGGCCATACTTCACCAATATTTTCCAGGTTCCCTGTACTGTACAATTGACTACTAGTATTTTAAAAACTATCTGGAACTGAATGAAATGTAAGTGCAAAGACGGAAAGAATGTCTGAGAGACAGTGAACATGTAACACAAACTGGCAGGGAAAAAAAGTGTGCCTTGAGCAAAGACAAATCTCAATATTTCCTTATCAGCAGTGAATATGATCTATGTACAAACATCTTAATTTCCTAGAGCTTTCTTAGAGCTGTAAGATATATGCCTACAGTAGACTACTGCTGGGCTAACCAACCCGTTTGTAACCTATACTCATCAGAAGGCTTTGATCCTATAAGCTAAACAGGCCCAGTGATTTTGTCAGGCGGTGCATGGTTATTTACACCCCTCTGTAGGCTGGCATAGCCAAGACCCACGCTACCACAGCAGATGCCTTGTTATAGCACCAGTACCGCTATGCTTCAGCACAGAGCATAGGCTAATATGTTTTATTAAAGAGGACTTTGAAGAGCTCCACCGCTATCTGCTCTACCCATTCCCTCTTGATTTAGCTAGCTCCTCTCTAATTTGGATCCAACTGCAGCTTTGGATTTTCCGTGGGGGGAACCATTAACTATTTAGATGTGGCCCGCTGTGACGAAGGCTGCACAGCAGATATTATTTGATGTTTGATCACCGTTGTTGCTGCAGATGATTACAGCTGAGAACAAGAACACACGATGCAGGATGGAATGTTTTCTGTGAGAGACTTTAACACTCGCACATGGTCACCATACAGTTCATGCTATAGGTCAAATGCGGACTCTGTCTTGAATAGATGTTTTTCACAGTAACATGAAAGTGCTACCATATGGGTACACCTTCTTCCTGTTTAGTCTACAAACAGATTGTTTTTATAACTCTGAGTTTATGTGGCTGATTAGACTGTTAGTTTAAATTTACAGTACAATGCAAAATGTCCACCTGGGCAGCTGAGAACAAGTCTAATCAGCCACTTTATCTGACACACCTGTGTGGAAAGGGATTAAACAGTTAATTTAGACACCACAGGAAAAAAGTGTACCCCTCTTCGGTACTTCCAGGGCCCCATTTCCCGATTGTGACACACTTAAGATGGTTTAACGTTGCACATTGCCTTAAGAGTCTGTTAGCTATGGCAGACTTACGGAGGTATGCAGGTTTCCCGAAGCAGCACGTAACTTGTAATAAAGAGTAATAAAGACAGTATTTAACTACGCGTTACGGGAGGTGTCCAAGGTAGCATACTATTAAATTAATTTGCAGAATGTAAATAACTTACATGTTGATTAGGTGTATTTCACTCAACAAGATTGATAGCATAACTAGATATTATGTATATTTACATTATACTAGCCTATAGGTGAAAAAAGTGTGTAATACCAAAAAACAGCTTTTTTCATGTGGCCTATAGGCCATTTTAAGATACGAAAAGGTTTAAAATATATCCAAATAGCCTTGCTGTTGGTCAAGTTTGTGTTACCCACATCTTGACTAATATGCCTATACATTTTTTTCTAATCTATCCAAAAATAAAAGGCACAAAAATTGCAATCAGTGGCAACTTCTGGTAGGAAAAATGTAAATAACACTGATCACATCAAATACAGTAGTCAAATCTGCAAATTGTATATATAATGATGTCGTTTAGTATGGCACTTTCTGCAATGGTGTCCGATCAATATCACAATTGATGTATGACGTTATAATATTTAATATATCGAGTCAAACACAGAAATTAAGGCATTCTGGGTAAAGGGGCATGGATAGAGCCATACCTTTTGAGAAGTAAGATGTGCTACAATGTTTAACTTTCTCTCAGTAAAGTTCAGCAAGTTGAAAAGAAAACGGCTTTAATATTTTCTCATAAAGCACATTGTTTTACACATTCAGTCCCTTCGCCTTACCTCATCATACCTGCCTAATAAAAATGAGTGAATATTAGCTAATGCCTGTCGTTTAAATTTTGCATGTTTAACATTGAAGTTCATATCCATTTGCCGTGGGATAAATAAATTGTCAATAGCTTTTAGCCATAATTTATTTTAGTCTGTTGAGTAAGGCGCTGTTTTAAAAAAACAGCTACGGTCCTCTTAACGATGAACTAACGAGTGGTCCAGAGCCCTCGTTAATTAACGATGAATTTAACGTGGCACATAAACAGTTATGCTTTTGGGAAACGCGCTGATTAAATAACGTGGCACTTAAGTATTGTATGTATTCAAGGCGAACAGAAAGAACAGAAACTATATGCATGATGACACTACCAGCCAGTGCTAAGTGAGCTGTTTACATGTGCTAAATACTTTTATTAACTCTCTCACCTAACAGCAAATGTGACAGCCTTGATATTACATGTCGGCTTCTTCTGCTAACAGTCTGTCACGTGTCTTCTGTGGAACTCGGCTGTCTAATTCATGGCATTACGCACACACAAGAACCGCAGAAAATAACACAGTTGAGTATTGTTTATTAATTTTACTGTGATTTCTTGTTTGTATGAAGGCTAAAAGAGTAACATTTATTTGTACCTATTAATTTCTAAAATATTATAATTTTATAGGAGGAGATTTCAAATGCATTTTTCTGAAGTTTGTAAGTACAACATTGTGGGTGCAATTTAGCTGATGCTTATATTGTTTATATCGATATCGGAATTATATTGTATCAACCGGAATTAAGAAATATATTGTGATATACATTTTGGCCATATCGTCCAGCCCTATATAAGAACGGTACAAAATCTGGACAAAACAATTGCAACTTGCGCAAATAAGTGAATGGGAGTTAGTACGGTGACGTCATCTGGAGCCATACTTTTCTCCACCAGTCACACAAAGCCTCACTCTCCGACTTACCTACCTAACTAGAAACTAGCCGGTTTTAGCCATTTGCTAGAGGGACACCTTACATTATGAGCAATATAATGTGTGCATGTATAACATCAATTCCGATAAATTGCAACGGCGCATGTAAACACCATCCGATTAGGTGAAATCACATGTAAACAGGTAACGCAAAATCATCAATCGGAGAAATTCCATCCGGAAAGACAAAAGTATCCATGTTAACCCAGCTAGTGAAAAAGGCCTATTGAGTGGACACACACACATCAGTTAATGGATGTAGCAGAACTGAGCTGTCTTCGTTGCTTGTCAGTGTCAGTCAAAATGTGTACATGTGCATTTCCATACGAATCCCTATACAAACATCCTGTAGCCCTAGTTATTTCAAGTCCATTACCCCTTACCACGAAGACATAGACAGGATTACTGCCATGGCACAACAGCCCTTTGACATGTCTACATGTGTCAGTGAGTTAAGCTCCTTCCTCTGCCACAGCCCCCCAAGACGTAAAAATATTAAAAAACATGACATAAATAGAAGAGTAGAACATATGCACTTTGCTTGTAATGTACCCACACTGCACTTAGAAGCTGCTCCTGGCTTTCGTTCATCCTTGCTACCATAAGTTCTCCAACCCCTCCTGCTATTTTCAAAGCTGTGCTACTTCTTTTAACTGCCCTCTCGCCTATCCCCCCCGGCTCACACCACACAGAGAATTGTGAGATGAGCTAATGTGATCCACAGCCTCTCCAATGGGAAGCAGGGAATTCTGCTGCACATATCTGATCGATCAGCGCCCCGGGCAAGATGCTCTCTCTCGCTCGGCTTCTAAACCCCCCCCCCCCATCCACACACACACACAACACACACTTTATTCACTTTTGAGCATGGCGTGCGCTTGAGGGAGTCTTTGCTCACTGTGGAGTTAATTAAAAATAATAAGAAAAAATAACCTACCATGTTGTGTGAATATCTTACCCTCTTACCCCTGAAACATACATTTCTGTAACGATCAACACATCACCAAGGCTGCAATGCAGTATTCATTCCCCGAGCCATCTACACATCTTCCACCAGGATCAGACACAGACAATAACCTATCTGTACTCCTGACCACTGGAGATATCCCAGTAGGCCTGCACTTGGAATATCTGGGATATACAGCTGTTGTGTACTTGAGACACTATGCTGTTTTTAAAATATTCACACAATGAACGAAATTCTACATTAACGCTACCGGCTCCATATTGATTTATGTATATCTTGGGGCGAAATAATATGACCCACACACCCTGATTTAATGTAGTGTCAAGCTACTGTATATTTGGCTATGATGCTGATTGATACAGCAAAGTGCATCATGTTTTGGTGCGCAGACCACCCTAACAACACATCACTGACTGACAAACACCTAAGTGTTGATGTACAGACCGATAAGATACTGTACGTGTGTGCGTGTGTGGTGTCATAAGGTCCATCATGTCTCCAAGGCAACCCAAGGAGAGAAGCCTCAGGTCAGAAGAATGTGAGGCAGAGGGTCAGCTTCTATCTAATAGCAAGTGTATACTTTGCTATTAATAACTAGTTTACCCCAAAGGCAAAATCAATTTACATCCACAAAAAAGGTGAGAAAACACGTGAGAGAGGGAGAAAGTGGAATGTTGGATAAACCGAGTAGTATCATCAGTAAACATTGATTCATTTAAATGGAAAATAGCCAGCATTTATCTCTCTCACTGCACTTTCATGTACGGTATGTGATCACCTGCCCTTGACCCCAGAGAAGCATAAAGGAAGGGTCCACTTCCTTTATGGTTGCCTATCAGTTATAATGGCATGGTTCATAACACAACCTCACTGATAGCAATATACCACTCTGCTGACTCTTCAAAAGTTGCTTATAATGTAGTTGAACAGGCATGTGAAGTAGTGTGCAGTGTGTAAGTATAGTCAAATGTGGTGTATACCATACAGCTATACTGTAAAAAGCTTTTTACATTTTTAGATATAAACCCCACACTGAGAACATGTCATGTACTGTTTGATAAGGTGAACCACATTCATGGTACAGTAAATGTATGATGAAGGGGACATTTCCACCATAAAGAGGATCAAGGTCTGATCATCTCATAAAGTCAGGTACTAAAAGTTAACGCATCAAAAGGTATTCTGTGGAACCGGGCCAGATCATGGTGCCCTACAGCACAATACATCAGATCTCCAGCAGAACTACAGGAAAGATACTGAACACGGGTCCGCGATAAGGATGGCCACTCCTGATCGCCGGGGCAATTTTATCTGCGATTAAGGGACTTTAAAGGGATTTATGGCCGAGATAAGAGCAGAGAGCTGCTCCCTCGAGATGAGGTAGCCAGGCCAAAGGCTGGAGACACGCCTGCTCGAAACACGGCCCTGGCCAATTAAATGGGCATTGTGCAGTAGAAATACCACTGTTCTGCTGACTGAATAAATGTGAAGATATAAGGGAGATAACAGGAGAGAGAGAGAGAGAGAGAGACAGAGAGAGAGAGAGAGAAGCAGGTAACATGCTGCTGATCCGATGGCATTAGCAGAAACGTTAAGCAGAATCTTTACGCCATTTCCACTGCAGGATACCGCCCAGGAATGCATTGCATGAATGACTGCCAGTTGCCTTAGATCAGACCTGTTTTGAATGTTACACAAGGCTATCCCTTACACTCCTAAGAGGCAGGATTAAAGCATTGTGTGCGTGCGTGCGTGCATGAGAGAGAGAGAGAGAGAGTGTGTGTGTGGATAGACGGAGGAGGGGGATGATAGATATCTTTATGGCGTCTCTCCTTTCTCATCTCCTTGTGTCCATTTACCAAACAGACTGGGGTACTGTTACTGCACTGATATTGCACATTAGAACAAATATCGCATTGCCCCCCCCCCCCGCCTTTAATCCACCATCCTTATCACTGTTTCACCATTTGTTCCTCAGACGTACAGTAAATGCACCTTCTGTACCTACGGGCTCACACACTGACAGCGCTGCAACAAGATACTGCACAAACACAGACAATTTAATGGAAGTGCGGTTATTTGGCAGTTTAACCGCAATTGTTGTCACATAAACCTGGGAGGTTACACCATTTCTATTGGCATTTGATTGACATGGCATCTCCAAAAACATAACACAGGTGAGTCTCACAGAGGCTCCCTGCAATTCATTGCTATTCCGGGTTTCTCCCTTCGGTGGATGCTGGACAAAGCACAGTGACAGAGAGGCAGTGCTGAGGTGAAAGTAAGTATAAACAAGCGAGCCCAGTACCTTGTGTATGGGCCGCAAGGTGCCATCTTAGGCTCAGAGTCTCTGGCATAATCACTATAAGTCATCGGGAGAGGACCCAGTGGACCCGGTTTTTAGGCCTGCAGCGTTTGCTGGCTCTGTCAGCTGGGAAACACATCCCCTTTGGATCTCCCCTGGCGATGGAGGCCGGGTCGGCTCTGAGAGAACCCGGCTATAGTGGTCCTTAGGGAGGCTGGGGCCCATCCTGCGCTGGGGCCCCCATCTGGAGCTAAGACAATAGGAGCAGTATATCCCCTTCTGCTCCAGGCTTCTTTCAAACCAGCCTTGGTAGCACACACGCAGAATGGCACAACATAGCGTCTAGATAGTGACTGTAATCCAGCCGCAGATGCCGATAATATTACACACAATTAACAGAATAACAAAACCATTAGGCATTTATTTGACTTTTACTCAACCAGTAGGGAGAAGGAACTATTTCCAAAATCCAAATTAAAACATTGGACCCCAAATGGAAATTTGGATATCGTAAAAAAGTTGACTACTTAACTACACATTGCGTATAAAAGTAAACGTAATAATGATAGCCTTCTACGGTAAATGCTGCCACATTTATGGTCTTTACCAACCGTTTATTTCTTCATGCGGGCTAATATACTGTAGATATAAATACATTATTTAATATATAGCACCATCTGCTCAAAACTATTAGACGATGTCACCCTGAAATTACAGTGAAAACTATAAACTCTATAATGACTTTTGAAAAGATACTCAGGCGACCCAACTGAGTTGTAGCTGCTGCAGATGTCTATCTGTTCCAATGAATGTCATTAAACACAAATGAAAGCTGTCAAACTGCAGAAGGTCACAAGGGCAGAATGTATTGCTGCAGGATGAACACAGTACCCGTGCTTTTATTGCATTATTTGCTTTCCCTGAGACGGGAGGGCATATCTGGAGTGGAGCAACTTAGCAGCTTGTTATGAGGCAGCCTGTCAGAATCACTGTGGAGAACCGGCAGATGGGTCCAACAGAGCACGCCGGATGTAGCCTACAGTAAGCAAAGTGTCGTTGGGCCGGTCTGTCAAGCTGTCTCTGCCTATATTTCCGTCAGTCTGCAGTGCGTTTCTGTGTATTCGTTTTCACTAGCCTGTTAGCATAACGATAAGGTGCATTATGTACCATTATGACCGTAAGAGGCTAACCAGCTCCTCCCTCGGGAAAGACAGAAGGATGTCACTCACACTGAGACCAGAAGAGAGCTGTAATTAACACAGAGCCCAGGCACGAGACTTCAGACCCCAGATAGGGCAGATACTGTACACAACATAGCCAGGGCTGAAAATTATTGGTTGCACCCCTCCCCCAACTGGGTGGGGGGAAACGGGGGGGGGGTTAGAAAGGCAGCAGAAAAGAGTGGGCAATTAGTCCTGTTTTTGTTTTCCAGCATTGCCAATTTTTAATGACGTTTGACCGGTGTGATCGCAGTGATACATCAAAGCAGCCCACAGCAGCAGGAACCGAGAGGCATGGGGTAATTGAATATGCCGGTACATTTATTTCCCAACAGGGGATAGCTGCCGTCTCACTCCCGACTTCTCCTTTTGTGAGAGCCGTTCGATGGCGAACCCTCCAGAGGTTCTTAAAAGTCAATTTCAGCACGACAAATTGTTTACCGCCTCGAAAAGAAAATATAGTGTTCAAACCCTAAATGAGGTAAACACACACGTAGGACACTTCCTGCTGGAATGTGACTTTCCTTCATCAGTGCGGATTTCACCGCATGTTCAGATTGCTGTGAAGCAGTGGTGCGGCAGCTGGCTCTGCACCGTACTGTACACCGCTCCTCCCAAGGTCACACTGAGGGCTGACTGCGGTGTTTGTGTTCCTGTGACCGGGCATGAGGGGATTGTGATGAGGTGGGTGGGGGGGTCTGGAAGGCTCTACCACTACGCTCAGCTGGCACAGGGGTGCCACAGAGAGAGAGGGAGCACGGGCATTTGGGCCCGGCGCCAATGAAAAGCAGAGCTCTGAAGGCTTGCCAAAAGTGAATTGAGGCGGGCACGGCCAAAAAACACCTAATGCTTTTTAAATGCTATTTAGTTGATGGCAGTGGCTGATACCGGCGTACTGTTGGGGCCGTTTCATATTTCAGACGGTCTCTGCCGAGCCGATGACCTTAATGACTCACGCAGGCCATTCCGAATATTCAGATGAAATCTCAAACAGCTGGGTGCTGAAAGGGAATGTCAGTGCTAGCGTTTGGTCAAGGATACAGCAGTAATGTTCAAGTGAGGAACCTCATCACGTTTGCTTTAAGTGCCACATGGTTAAAAGGTAGGGTCAGCGATGGTAAGTCAATACGCTCTTTTGTCAAATACAGCAAATCTCTACTCACAATCTGCTAGTTGCATGCTCTTTGTGTGCGCTGAAAAAATAAGATGGTGTTTCTACACAGCCCTGACTCTGTAACTGAGAACACAAACAAAGTGGTGTAGACCACACCACAATGTGAACTATACTGGTAGGTATCAGGATACAGGATATACACAAAATATACACTTCTCCCTTTGATGCCATAGGGTGCTCCCTCAGAAGCTCCGCCCCACACATTGCACATGCACTGCAACCATTTTTTTCAGCACTCACCTGTGATAATATATTTGGTGAATGTGACAAAAGCGTACTGTCTTGCACAAGCGCTGACTCGACCTTTAAGACCTGGTGGAGTCAGCGCTTCCTGTGGCACAAATCTCAGAGACAGCAGCCATGGGTGTGTTGTGTGGGGCATGGCCCGCATCCAGCCTAATGGAACACACATCGCCCCAGACTGGCCTGGAAAAATGAGGGGATCGGGGGGGGTGGGGGTGGGGGGGGGCAAGGCACGCCATGTGATGCTCAGTAAATATTTGGTCAGAATTAATGAAGGGGCAATGCCTGCCAAGACGGCCTTGTAGACGTCCACAGATGTAGCAGTGTGCCCGGTTTGGCAATGGAGAGACATTTCCTTCTCCAGATGACTACTAGCAAGCGTGTCCAACACCCACTTAGTGCGGGCTCAGATTATACAGTACCAACTGTCCAAGAACACTGCATTTAGCCAAACATTAGCAATATCGACGACGCATGACTTGATTCCGCACATTTCTCACCTACTTGTTTACGCATGAAATGCCAAAACGCTACCAGGCATCGGACCGACATCCCAGACCTGTTTTCCTCCAGGGAGTAGATACGGTAGGCAAGGTCCTTGAATTGAAGCTGTGTAAAGTGATGACAATGGCAGGTCCGCTAGAAGGATATTCTGTCCAAGTGTAACTAATCATTCTCATATATCTTCTTTGACCTCATGTCCAGTTTGTGGTCCCCTGTACTTTTCTCTCTATTACAAGGTATATAATTGTAAAGTTTTAATATAAGATAATAATAATAATAGAGTATCATTAAAGTCAAAAGGTTCCTGCCAATGAGCACTTAACCGACATACTTGCAAGATGAAATAAGATAAATTAGGAATGATGTTTCTAAAACTATAAAAGCCTACTTTGGGAGGCCAAGGGAATGTCTGGTAAAACCAAAGGATCTTCCACATGCCCAAAGTGTGGCCATTGATATAATTAAATGAGAGAGGTAAATAGTTTGCTATGATTGTGGAACATAATCAGCAGGGATAAGCACAGGCTGTCATAACTGAACGCCATAAAGAAATGCAACTGTCAGGTTGAACAGTATTCATAAAGCACTGACATTTCCCAATATTGCATCAGCTAAGACTAGTGTACTAGTATAAAGGAGGTTTTCTGACAGACATAATTAATTCTGCTGCTTTTGATTCTCAATTAATGGTGGAGAAACACACAAAGCAGTCAACTGTTCACGTACAATACGTCTTACACAAAGGAAAAGGATGGAGGACGATGGCTAAAGGAAAACATTATATGATAGTGCAACTCTGAAGTATTGTGTCCTGTAGCAAGCAACGCTGCTGTCTCTGAAATGGCTGTCTGCGTGCTTGTATGTGAATTAGGAACTGGCCTTCAGAATGAGGCGGAGAGCAAAACGAAGTAATTACATTACACTAATTAGATTATAAGAGTAATAGCTTACCTAAATAGAGGAAGCGTGACAAAAACATCTGTGCAAGTTTTTCAATGCTAAATGCATTAATGCTGTTCAAAAGGTTACAGTCGCTTCCCTTGAGCTAGCAGCCGTGTGTACACCTACTTATCTACACTAAAGCTATTTGAAATATTACCATCGAGACTTATGGTGTTTCTGTTCAACTGGGGTATCATATTTAAGCAACGTGTCATCCATTTGCAAAGGAGAGATAGGGGTGCTAACATATCTGGTTCTCACCATGGTTACGGCTTAATGGTGGGAGCTCCATCAAGAGCAGACATACAGCATGGAATTTCAAGGTCACATTCTCCTTAATGTTTTCTAGTGCTTCCCCCGTTTAATAGACCACAGCCCCCCTTTTATATCACTATATTGTGTGAGACAGGGGGAACCGCTGAAGATTAAGATGCTGATGGTTGCTCTGGGTTGGAGTTCCACCCATGATGTGTGGAGATACAAAACACATCCATCACATTGCTTGGACTGAAGATTGACGCCTCAATGTGCAGAGTAAGTGGGGGGAAATGTGTGAAGGCGTCAAGGTCATTCAACTCAGAATGAGGGAGGAAGGTTTATCAACAGAGGGAACCTTGAGAAAGTATGCAAAAAGATAAGGGGGGGGGGTGCTGAAACACATTACTCAACTAATTAGAAGGCTCTTTTAACTGCTAATTTCATTCTATTCTTCTCAATGGCTCTAATGGTATTTTCCCCTGTCACTTCTAACCAAAGACAGCTTTAGCATTTGAAAAGTGTAGCCAGGCTTGCAATGAGAGGAGGGCGGGAGGAGGCCTAAATCCAACTAGAAAGAAACGGAAAAGAAGGAAAAGAAGGAAAACCAGAGGACAGGGAGTGCTGAATGCCACCCCTCCGCCTCAGACACAGTTGGGGGGGAATGAATGTGAGGGAGGTCTGAGCCCTTTTTAAATTCACAGGACAGACAGACAGAGTGAGTAACGGTATCATGGCGTCTCCACCACAGAGGAAGACGGGCCCAAGGCAAGGCCTTGTGGGAGCTGCTGCTGCAGAGTAGGCAGTATTTAGACTCATATGGGTGATGCTATCAGGACCTGACCCAAGCCAAGCCAAGCCAAACCAGCAGGCCTACGTTGAAGCTTCTGACCATATACTCAGCACCATCCCTCCCAGATGTCCACCGCAATAACAAGAAGAGCAACCAGGCCTGCCCTTGCCTCCGTCCCACCTCCACCTCCACAGCCAGCACATTCTGCCCACCAGGGAGACGCAGGAGGAGGAGGCTGCGGAGTATTCCCCGAGCTGGCGTCCGTCCCGTGCACTGTGCACGTTTGACTGCTCTGTCCTCCCACTTTCGTCCCCCCCCCCTCCCCCTCAATTCCACACCCCAGGGCAGCCTTTGTGTACCACATCCCCCAGCACACACACACACACCAACTGCCTTACAATCTCCCCGTTGAGGCGACACAATACAGGGTGTTTCTGCATGTCGGTCCACTTTCTCCATGAAAAGCCCAGTGCTGACCAGTCACAAGAGAAGAAGGCAAGCCTTAAAGAACGATATGGGCCACAACATTAAGCAGGGGGATGGGGGGAAGGGCTGTCAGGGCTTGACTCTGTCTCTATTATACTGTGACTCTCTCTCGCCACTATATCACGGCAGCGGGGAGGGATTGTAATTGCGGTGAGTGTATGAGATGCGGACATGTACACTTACACCATGTCCGCTGTGAAATGGGCAGTGGCATTATTGCCTCTGACCAGCGCCCATGTTTCATCACGACTTGGGGACGTGGTAATGCACTTTGTGTATTGTCTACCAGTAAAGGCTTTGTCATACTGTTTACTGTGGCACATTGAGTCAGTGGCCAGGATGCACATTTGACTCATTTACCAAATGTTATTTTTATACCCTAATTTAATTTCCTGAAACATCACTATATTGTACAGTACTATGATCCATTACCGTGATGTACTATCAAATTGCATAACGCCATGGAAAAAATAAGGTCTGGGCCATATCACCCACACACACCTAGCCACAGCACTGTTGTGTGCTATTAAAGCATTCCTTTGGCCTGAGACAGAGCACAGTGGAGGACACCACTCAACCAATCAGGACACGCTATTTATCACCTCCACACAGACGGGCAATAGCTTATGTTAGTCCTTGCAGCAGTCAACTGTCAAAACAAGATGCGTTAACTACACTGAGTGACGCATGAGCTGTCTTGGCACGCCCACTGCCGCACTATCATCCACCAGTCAGCAAGGCTGTAGACCAAACATCTTAGACTATGTTATGTTTTGAATTGGATGGAATCTTCCTTCTATTCTTACTCCAGAGGGGCTTAACTTGGTCTAGCCATACATGTTTAGAGCTCAGACAAGCTGACACACCGGCAGGAAATGAGTTGGCTCATTAAAACAAGCACGTATACGTTTAAAGGTAGGGTCATTCTCGGGGACACTCGAAAACTTCAAGCGCAAATCAATTAATCAATTAAGCATTGTTAAAGCTAGGATATTGCTGTGTGCAGTCTACACCACTTTGCTTGTGTTCCTATTTATGGAGCCAGCGTGCTCACACAAAGAACGGTAAACTAGCGCACTGCGTGGAGAAATATTTAGTGAATTTGACAAAAAGCGTATTATCTTACAATCGCTAACTATACCTTTAATCTGTCATTTTAAACCCAACGACTTCTGACTTCCACAACAAGCCTGCAAACACTCCTGAATCAATACTGAAGTATTTACAGTAGGTAACAATGTGAACAATTCCTCCGTTTCATGGAATTATCTGGACTACCAGTACCTACACTACATCCTCACATAACTGACATGCTTATCTGTCACACTGCAACCCCAGCAAATCGCAAAACTGTCAGATGTCAAAGTGGTCTGCTAATTAATCCGTTTAAAGAGCTCTTTCAGGCCCATTAAAGGAAGAGCAGTTAGGGAATAGCGCATCATTAAGAGTCACTGCCTAATTTATCACCCTCAAACAAACCACATTTAAATGTTGATACTCTACTGCTAATGACTTAGCCACAGTTCTCATGAACCCAAGATGATGCAAGCTGCCCTCTTGCATTCCCCTGTGCAGGTTCACTGAGCTAAAGTTGTTTAAATCCTGGATCTCGAGGTGTGAATCCTACTTGATTGGGATTAGGATCAGATTAATGGGTATTAGTAGAAGTTAAATAGAGATAGAGCTCCACAGGCACTGTCACCTCACATGTGTTTCATTTGTCACACGTCAGAAAGAGTACTGTTGTAGAGCCACCCTTTACTTGCTTTTAGTCTGGAAAACAGCCTATATAGAGGCTATAACTGCCTCATGACCCACCTACTTTACAGGACATCTATGTTGTATGTACGAGGACCAACTCCCTGACCAAATGTGATGTTAAACCGTATACTGAGGAATTAGTTGGGAAACTTAACAGCAGTCGGGATGTTTGCAGGTCTTGTATCTGTTAAATGAGCAGGCTTTACTGCTTAAAAGAACCGGGACTGAAATTAGTGAATAGCACTGCAGTAGCACCGTGCCTAAATTGTGTATCATCTTGTTAAAATGCTAACACAAAGTCTAATATACCCCACTTTAGGGCTGACTGATTTTGGAAAAATAATCTAATTGGTTTATTTTCTGAGAGATATTGCGATTGCAATTTCATTTGCGATATTTTTTTAAAGTCAAGATTTAAGTTCAATATGTAACATATTCTATACTCAAATGAAAGATGAGACCATAAAGATACAGAATGTATTTCTTTAAGCATGGATTTATTGCATTTTAGGACATGCGACATCAGTCCATGCACCTTGGCAATGTTAGACTATTTTTTATATGTGCTCAGGCACATCGAAATGGCATTTCAGCATCCCTATAATAATAAAAAATTATTAGGATTATTAAATTATTAAATACATAGCCTGATTTAGACCCCCCAAATGTTTGTGCATATAAATCGCATGCTTTGCGATTTTGCTAATCGCATTGGTTAAAATCGCAATTTTGGTTTGAAAACGATTAATCGTTCAGCCCTAGCCCACTTCTTGATAGTGTTGACATGCTTACAGGGGTGTATCAGACATTCAGCACATATATCTTATGTGACGTAGTCATAGACGTGTGACTAATGGAGGAAAGAGGCTGTTGATAAAGAAAGATAGAGATGGAGACAGAGAGAGAGAGAGAGAGAGAGAGAGAGAGAGAGAGAGAGGACTCATAACGTGTTTGTGGGAAGGCTTTGATTTGTAGAAGAACTAATGCCTAGGCCCAGAAGGAGCTAAACTATGACTAATGTATTAAAAGGATGCACCTCATTATTTGTCATTATCATTTCAAACATCTTCTTTTAATTTTAAATCCTCCACTTAGTTGATTGTCTCATACTCGTATTTACTATTCTGCCTTTAGTTATATTGGGTTAATATTCATATCAAACAACACTGAACTAAAGAAGACATTTGGGGTTCTGGGGTGCTGTAATGCAATCAATGGGCCTCATTCACCAATATCTTCCTAAGTTTCTTCTTAAATTTGTTCTTAAGAACGTTTGGTGACTGAGGCCCAATGTGCCTTTAACTAAAGCACTTGTGTTCTCTTATAACTGCAAGCACAATTAAAATATTTGGTAAAGCATTTCGCTTGTATAAATTCTCTATGTATTAAGTTTATGTGTATTAAACCATTTTAATACAGCGGAAGGGATAATGAAAATAGCAGGTTTGCCTTTGTTGAGTCACACTTGTATAATTAACTACTCTCCCCACCCTTCAGATAGATATTTGGGTCAGGAAAAAAACTAACGTGCCTCCAATGTGTGCTCAGGCCCGGGGAATGTGAAGGCAAGACGGCAAGACACAAAGACATGATTCACCTGTGGTTCCTGGTCATTAATTGGCTTTGGACCCTGTCGTGTTCTGTCATATCATCATGATGAAGGAGGTGGAAAGGCTCCACAATTTATCAGCACTTAAGAGTCAATTTGTCAAGACCTCAACTGCTAGGGGCTGCTGGGCCTGATAACAAGGCTCCAGTCTCACTGTCCTCCCCGCGACAGCACACACAGACATACACAGACAGGCGCACACAGACAGACACACACACAAAGACAGGCGCACACACAGACACAACTCAAACTGTTTATGGCACCACTAATGCAACACACAGAGACAGTTATTTCATCAGGGTGATGGCAATGCAATTTATTAACCATACAGCAAATCCCATTATCAGCCAGTCTCATCTCACAGAAGGAATTCAAAGTGTCAAGTGTAAAATAAGATGTTTGTCCACCTCCTCTCTTTATCAGAATGCTACTGTACCTCTGAGATGAAAAAGGGCTCAGGAAGCACTTGGAGGCCACACAAGAGACAAATAACAACCATTTAGTGTACACCAGAGGAAGAGATCATGTGATAGCAGGCTGAGGTGTGCTGGCGACAAGTATCAATTTACAGCCTTCGGACGGTCTAAGTCAGAAATAAGCAAGCCACCACAAGTCTGACAAGGGCAAAGATCACACACACAATATATGGTGGTATTGTTAAAAGCTTAAAGTTGTAGTCAGTGATTTTAAGCTACTACACTTTGTCAAATTCAGCAAATATCTCCTCACAGTCCACTATGATGTATCCACTATGAAAAAAATATTAATCTATTTCTACGCAGCCTATAAGAACACAAACAAAGTGGTGCAGACACCACACAACATTATCCTTGCCATGGCAATGTGTGTCAAATGTGAGCTAATGGGGAATACTTTGCCTGGCTAATTATACAGTGTGTGCTGTAATCTCCAGTGCCCAGGCTCAGGGCCGAGGCTCTGGAGCATCTGCTGCCCAGGTTGTCTCCATTAGCAGGACCCCGTGCTCACACATTGTCCCACCAAACAGACAAGCCCATTGCCGGGTGTAATTGGAGACCCCTGCATCTGAAGGACAGCAGAGCAGCATTCCTGACGCAGTCTAGGCAGGGGTTCCTGGTCAGAGGAGCAAGTGAAGACGCCATCATGATCCCCTTGCCCCTCACCTCTGACCTCCCCGGACACCCTACAGACCTCTGCTCAGGTGCTACACCGGTTGCCCCGGTGACGGCGGCTCTACACCAATCCATCCTGTCGTCGGCTTTATCTGTGGGCTTCCCTTAGTCTGTCAGCAGGCCTTTCTCTACGCCCTGCTAGGTTCTTATGGTGTCTCGCTCTCCTCTTTCCCTGACTGTTTCCCTCTGTTCCACACACACACACACACACACACACACACACACACACACACACAGCAAGCTCCCTTTACCTCCACAGGAAATCATAGACACAATTCAGGAAGCCATTCAGGAAGCACAACAATAAAACTCCATATAGCGACCCCAACCAGCTCTCTCTGAATAATTCCCCAGACACAAATGTTCATAGAAGTCCTATAATTACAATATTAATGCACCCTACATTCGACACTGTGTTCATAATATTGCTAGGTGTCACATTGCTCATACAGTTTTGTCACCTTAGAAATACCATGTGTTTACTGCAGGTACTGTATGAGAGTATACCATAGCAGGTTTAAACTTGAAAACAATTACCTAACTACAGTAATACTTATAAAGTAAAGACATAGGTGTGTAATGCTACATGGCAGGACAAAAACTGTGTGATGTTTACTCTCATACATCAGATAAATATATTCAAATTGTTTTAACTCTTGAAAAGGAGCATATTTGCTAACTATAGTACAGTCACTAATTGACTACTGCAGGCCTAACAGCTGCAGGACCACTGCGAATTCCTACAAAAATAAATTTCCAATTGAAATGAGAGGCACATTTTCAGATAGTCCCTTGTTGTCACTATTTCACAGATTTGGGACTATCTCTCATAATAAGGTGGTATTCATTTGCTTAACACATGAGCAATTGGCCTGGACACTCCCAGCCTACTTGAAACGGTCTATGAAATCTACAAAGACATATGTGCAAGGGTAAGAAAATAAAACATATGAACTAGGAATAATATAAATATAATTAGGAGAAAATAAGGCTAAGAGCCCAAACTGTGTAAGCCAGTAAACTGTCTAAATTGCATAAATCATACAGTAAGTTAACCAGGTTCAACAAGCAGTCTGGAAAATCTAGAATTAAAGCTATAAGAAGCTATATATAATAAGTTACTCTATATAGCCAACGGTTTTATGCATGAAGTTCGACTCAGCAATAAGGGTCATCCATGGCCAGAATCATGGCTAACATGGAAGCTTGTCTCCACAGGGGAGAGTGCTGTCTATATGAATGATTATAGCTGCTCTCTACTTTTCCCACATGGCCTCAGCACTTTATGTATGCTCAGCTCTTTAGTAAGGCATCCCTTCACCTTGACGGTTAACTTTCTTGGCCATAGGAGAACATTAAACATAGCTGTGTCAAAATACAGTATAGGCTATGTGTTTCTAGTGTGAAAGCATAGCCTACTCTAGACTACGTGAAAACATTACCAAAAATAATATGAAGGCCCTATGTCACTCAAAATGTGAAAACATTATTTTGTAAAATCTCAAAGAACAACATTATATGTCTCCTGGCCTATGTTTGAAAGAAATGGAAACAGTGAAAGTATCAATAATACAGTTCAGGCATAATTCAGAAAATATTAAATGTGTTGGTGCTATGCTTATTGCCTACCCTGGTGGGAAAATAACAGCACGAGATTACACGAGTATATTTGCTTACCTGAGCACACATGGAGAATTCCTACCAAGAATACTATTCCAACAGAAGTGGGAGACATAATTCAATGTCCCTATATGAGAAAAAGTCGTGTGTATTCCAAATTATATAGAAAACAATTCTAGCATCAGCTCCGTCATAATCTTGGTTTGAAATATTTTAACAAGTTTATAATCCAGTGATTAAACATATATATGTAGGCTATAATCGCAGTGTTTTGCTTGGTTGTTCAAAAATGCAATACGCGATTATTGTCCAATGGAGTTTGTCAGCTGCTCAGTTTTGTGCCTTTGTATGAATTTGAACAAGCCAGATTTTAAAATAATAAAAAGTTTCAAACGTATAATAAGCAACCAACGCTGTCGTTATCATTTGTAGCAGCAGTCAATTTAACTAGAATTATGGTTTAGTTGTAGACTATGCAAATAGAGAGCACTGTTTTATTATTTGATTTCAATCCGTCTCTGCCGACCGCTCAGGAGCCAAAGACGAATCTTCATTCAAAACACTTAGTTCCTTTGTGCTGTGCAATGAAAAAATTACCAAAACTTATGTCGCAAGAGTTTGCACGGAGTACAACCAACTTTACGGTCACTGTATTCCACGTTAAAATATAGCTTTGCAGTTACATTATTTCAATCCGGTTTTTAATCTGTCACTTGAGATCGGAAACTTTGTTCTCGTCCCCTTCGCTCCGTTACAGCAGTCCTGTGTCCGTGTCGACAACTGACGGAAGATCATCCCAACTTTTCCATCACTTTTCCTGATTCAGTTGTGTCGCAACTCCGATGGATCCCTGTGCAGTCTGCGTGGTAGACCGCGGACCTCAGGCAAGGGGAATACAAACTCACAGCATTTCATTGACAAGAGCAGGAATGCCTCGTCAATTGGTGTACCATTCTACCCCCTCCATAGACTGAACAATGTTCCCAGAGACGAGATTTAACCTCTTCCCTCCTGGATCACATTTAGCCTAGACTATATATGTAAACTAATTAAACAATAGACATAGCCTATGCTATAGCATGTAAGTACACAAAGGCACAGGTTACATTTTACTGTCTATTAGTAATTTCTACAGTCTATTGTTTCAGGAATTGGACTAGCCTACTTACATTTTAATTTGAATTGCTTGTGTTGTAACCTATTGGATGGTTGTTGTTTTGGCCCCTTTATTGTTGTTGTCTACTGTACAGTAAAAGGAAGGGTAATTTATTAGGTTTAATGTATTTAGATGCAATGTTTTATTCTATTATATTCATTTTCTCTCTCCCTCTCCCCCCCCCTCTCTCTCTCTCTCTCTCTCTCTCTCTCTCTTCAGTATTTTTTTTTTTCTGAAAGACTACATATATCCAAAGTAAGCTTCAAAGTAACCTACATGGTAAATGAAACAAAATATATTAATAAAACAAATTAAAAAAGAACATGACCTGTTGGGGTTGATATGTGATTCTTCAACTAAGCCTATTTGACTAACGTGAAAGTATATCTTACAGTCTTGGTAATTACAATGGTAACTTGTAATAGTGTTCTGAAATTATATAAGGAATGGTTTTATGTAAAACAGCCAGTTTATATTCATCCAGCTCAAGCCAGCGTCCTTCTCGATACCCATACCGCGCCTGCCTTCTCTCACTCAACATTCTTTACCTAACAGCGCCCTCTAGTGAGAATCATCTGACCTTATCTAGCAAAGACCTCATGAAAGGATCAACAAAGCATGTAAAATGTATATCTACCGATACTCATACTTTCTATTCACAGTAATCTAGTAGGAGGTTCACTCTTAATATCTAACAAGAGTGTTTTACTAGAAATATGTAATCTTAAGAATGTAACTAAATATAGTATAAAAGTTATAGATAGGGGTGCCTATAGGCCAATGTTGCTCTCTGCAAATTATAGACGTTTTATGCAATGATTGTCCATAAATAATTAAATACATATATAAATAGTATTATCATAAATGGTACAGAAGATCTGATGGGAGCATTGAGTAAGACAGCACTCTCGTATTTCTTCTCCGGCACTGCAACTTTAAAAAGACCAGCATTAAAAAAATGACACATATCCCGGAGTTGTGCCGTCTTAAAAGTAGACAGCCAAGAGCTTTCATAATCGCAGCAGCCCTTCAGAGCCCTTCTTCTACAAACATAAAAGGTATTTAAAAAAAAGAAAAACAACAACAACACCAATCTCCAAAGCTTAAAATGGTGATATCTGACAAACATTAACCTCTACAAAAAGCGGAAGCACTTTGACACTGTCAAACATTCACACAATACAATGTGGCATTTAATGTACTGTACTTACTGAGAACAATTTCGTTACAGATTCATATGCCTTGTGGGTAAACCTCAGTGTATATTAGGGTTTGGGTGAGGCCCCAAACTGTCATCCAGCAGCCGTTTGCACAAGAGAGACTTGTGTACCAGAGTGGCAGAGACAGGCTCATTGAAGACCCTCATACCCGCTACAAAAGGCAATGTGACCAGGCTTTCCAAGCTGTCACGGAATGCCTGATCGTTATCCCACGTTTCATAGACTACTGAAATGGTTATTATGCAGTTTAAAACATTTGTATTCAGACAGGCTTTTGGTTGTAGCTTTTTAAACAGTTGTATTGTTTAAAAATATTTATTTATTTAATTTACTTTGATTTGGATTTGTTATGTATGTTGGCCAGTTGCTTGCTTGTGTTCCTGACTCTTCTTGTTCTTGTTTACAATATGTATTTATACATATATGCTGTACAGTATATGTGTTTTTACTTTCCATGTTTATATTGCACTTTGTCATTTTATATCTGTGATAAAATATTATATGAACTTACTTACGTTTAGGATCACCCAGCTGAACTAGCATGGTGAGCAGTACAACAACCAGAGACAATTGCATGACTGCTTCTGCCCAAAAAGTCTAGCCAGGCATTGAACACTATCAGGCTCGAATGGTCCTTCTGACGAACAAACGGCAGTCTCAGTAGTTTGCGCTGATCCAAAAGGTCAAGAATGATTCTTTAAATCCACGTTCATTTTGCCATCATAACAACGCCTTTCAACACCAATTCAGCAATGAGTCAGTTGCATATAACCTTACTTTGAATCCACTCGCTGATCCTTTTTCAAAAACATGTTGAGAAATGTAGAACGCAGCTATTGTAAACAGCCAAATCCGTTCTCTGATGTCTATTGTGACATTCCTCTCAGAAAGTGTCCTTAATAGTGCTACCCCTAAATTCTGCTTCTAGTTGGTCATATCCAATGAGAATGCTTCCCCCAAGAGCATGATGGGATTGCAATGAGGAGACCTCTGTATACAATATTAACAGTGAAGTCCTTTCCACTTTTGTATTTCACAACTGCATCACTCAATGAGCAGACGTCTCTCATCTCACCGGCCTATTTATCTCATCTCCATCAGCATAGCAGCCTTGTGGACAGTGTGTTGATGTTGTTGTGCTGTTCTTTTCTCTTATGATGTGTGTGTGGGGCGTGGGGTTGGATAGAGGTTCCTGTAGATAGCGTGCTGTGAGTCCTATTTAAAAGTGTGGGACTCCCCACAAAACGCAGGCCGCTTAGAGGTGAGAGGGAGATACATGCGGGGTGAGGCGAATTAATCCCACATTCCTTTCCCCCGACTAAGACTATTTACTGGCTTTCATTCCCAGCTCGCCGGCTCACAAAACAGGATGGCATAAAACAAAACCGTACCCCTCCCCTTTTGAAAAGATACTCCCTATTGAGATGTAAGCACATCACCCTAAAAGATTGTATTAGTATATTGTTTATACATTAAAGCATTAAAGCTATTACTCCATTAAAGCTATATACTCCTTTTATAAAGATGGTTTCAACCACAAGGGGTAAATCTAGGCACAAATTGATTGTAACTTTAAAGATATAGTCAGCGAATGTAAGCTAATACACTTTTTGTCTGGTGTTTCTACACAGTCATGTCTCTGTAAATGGGAACACAAACAAAGTGGTGCACCACACAACAATACCAACAAGCTTTCTCCTGAATTATTGACTATACCTTTTAGACTGCTGTTCACAGGAGCCATAGATGCACGTGCACTACACACACTTGCACACCTTCTTCACCTTAACCTTTAAATTCCTGTCCTCGAAGAATCATATTTATGTATTATGTGATTTATTTATTTATTTATTTATGTGTTGTTGTTTTTTTTTTGTGCCACAGTTCTCTGTGTGAAACAGGCAATCAAATGTTGTCAAGCAGCAAGAGGCCACATATCCAAGGAGTGAAACAAGATAAACATGAATAATATGAGGTAAGAGGAAAGCACTGATTGAACTCTCAGCATTTCTCCAACACAATCAGAACAGAGCTTAGGGGCCTCTGTGTGCCCTGCTTGGCCTTTCTGTTTGTTCCTTTCTGTACAGATGCACAGGCGGCCCAGCACAAATCACAGGCATTACCAACGATGCCTAAGCGAATCAGTCAGGACCACAGCCTCCTTAACAGGGCTACTATATATAGATATGCTTTTGTTCTGTCTGGAATAGCGATTGGAACAGGCACTGTCTGGCTGAGGCCATTATTTGGTCTCTTCACAGACTAGCCTCTGTGGATAACTGGACACCATACTGTAGAACTGTGCAAACAGATGGAATTATAGTTACGAAGCTTACATCCATTCCATCTTTTTACTTGCACAAGGAAATCTATCTTTTTTACAACTTCCTGCAGGCAGCTACGCGTGCATGATTGATACGCGTGATGGCTTGAATCTGCAGGATGCGGGCGGATTGGAGGAGAACATGCTTGTTCCGTGCCACAGGACTCTTGTAGAGTGCATGTAGAGGGAGACAGATTTTAAAAGGTGTAGTCAGCGATCATTAGCAAATACACTTTTTGTTAAAGTCAGCAAATATCTGCTCACGGTCGATGAGTAAATATCGAGAGGTGCGTAGTTGTGCCCGCTGAAAAAAACAACCCAGTGTTACTGCACAGCCCCGGCTCTGGAAACATGTGGTGCAGACCGCACCGAAAAACACTATCCCAGCCTTGGCAATGCGTGTCCAATGTATGTGTGTGTGTGTGGGAAGGTGGTGGGGAAGGGAGTGATGATCAAGTTCAAATATCAACACGCTGTCCAGAGTGACTGACTGCCTTTAAATGTCCGCACAGACGCTGAACACAACTGAGGAGGAACGCTTGAATATTTCTGAGGGACGTGAGGAGACAATCTGTGCTCCCTCAGACACGTATTGCTCGGAAGGGCGTACATATCACGCTGCTGACAGTGTACGCCTCCAGCGGAGAGAGCGGGCTGCAAATCAAATCTGATTGGATAGTGATGGAGTGCAGGGGCACAACACAACCGAAAGCTAACTGCCCGAAACGTGCTTGCAGACTTCCACGTCTCATTGCATCGAAAATGGACATTCATATCTCGTTAGTGGATTCCTCATTAGCAAACTGTACTGTACAGCCAGCGACCCAGCTGCTGGCCTGTGTCTTGCTGAGATCTGCATGGTAGCGGGGCTGTGCATTCAGACACATTTGGCCATTAACTCCAGATGCATGCTGTGTCCATGCCATGCTTTCAGCCCGACCTGCCGTGACACAATATGCATGAACACTCAGTGACGTGGCACTGGTCTCTGACACAGAGTAGAACCTGTGCTCAAAAACATTGTTGTTTGATTTGAAGCTCAGAGCGCATGCTCACACACCTGATATCTGAGTGGCTTGCATGCTGCTCTATTATATGGCTCTCCTAGGCTCACACCCTTCTCTACCCCTCTCATTTACGGTCACATTCTGAGACTGTAGGCCTACCCTTATAGGTATAGTAAGCGATGGGAAGCTACAGTAATACACATAGGGCCCTATCTTACAACCGGCACAATGCGACACAGCGGGAAGTGCATTTGCTAGTTTCAGACTGACTTAGTTGTCATTTTCTCATCCAGCACCAGTGTTGGGCAGTAACTAGTTACTAGTTACTGTAATAGTATAACTTTTTTCAGTAACTAGTACTGTAACAAATTATTTTTTAATAATAATAATAATAATAATAATAATTTTGTAATAATATTACAATAACTAATACAAGTAATGATGCATTACTGCGTTACAAGAACGAGACCCCTCCGTAGACTTAAATCTTATGAAGACGTGCCTTTATTATTTTGCTGGTCCTAGCAAACTTAGAGTAGGCTGATTGAACCTGTCCACTCATCTGCTTTCAATCAATCAATCAATCAATCTTTATTTATATAGCACTTTTCATGCAAATTCATGTAACACAAAGTGCTTCACACTACGTCATTAAAAACAATACAAAATGAGTAAAAACAATACAATATATATTGTAATAAGTAATACCACCACATCATCCCAACCCTCCAATCACAAACAAACATCGGGAGTCCCATTCTCATTGCTTTGAGAGGCTGCAATGTTTTCACTGTGGCTGATTGTTGACTCCTAATGTTCATTATTGTTACAATGAAGAGGATTCAATTCTAAAATGAGCTGGCTACACAGGTATCATTTTTCAGAAGGGCGAGGCAGTGTAGTGATTGTGAAAGTAATATAGTAATGTAACTAATTACTTTTAATACCCAGTAATAATTCAAGTAATATAATTACTTTCTGAAGGAGTAATATGTAAATAGTAACCTATTACTATTCCTGAGTAACTTGCCAAACACTGTCCAGCAGCCACGTTATAGCAAATGCACTTTGTGTAGGTGTGGTTTAGCGCATTGCTGGCACATTGCTATTGTGAGGCAGCGGAACGCAATTGCTCGAATGACCAGCAAAACCCTGGTCTAAAGAGACACTATCAAGATAGCATTGCTTATGGCGGGTGCACAACGATCGCACACTGTGTTACGCACAGAGACGCACAGGAGCGCACAGGCGCACGCTGACTTGCAAAGGATTAATTAAAAGAGTACAATGTAAATAGTAATGTGTATTATTAGTGTGTAGCCTACATCAACATATTTTAGGTATCTTGCTATTGCCTAGATCAGGGGTGCCCAATCCTGGTCCTGGAGAGCTACTGCCCTGCATGATTTAGATGTCTCCCTGCTCCAACACACCTGACTACAATGAATGGGTCCTTATCAAGCTTCTGCAGAGACTGATAACGACTCATTCATTAGAATCAGGTGTGTTACGCTGAAAACACACCCATGAATAATGAAGAGAGTAAGTTCAACCCTTTTGAACCATGTGCCCGGCGCACCGTTTATTTGCTGTTAAAATAGCAAATGTGGATGTGGACATGCACTAAATGCACATGGTGCCTTGCGCTTTAGACAGTGCGCTTAGATTGTTAAGATACAGTAAGGCCCATAATGTCAAATTGAATATCTCACGTTCGGCTATCTTAAAATTCTATATGGGTGCTGAAAGAATTATCCTGTACTTCTACACAACCCAGGCTATAGGAACCCATACAAAGTGGTGCAGACCACACATAACAACAAAATAGCCTTCCAAATGCATGGTCAATATTACATTGATATTTTGAGGGATCCTCCTATGACATTGTAGGGAGAGGTGTTTTTGTTTTAATCCAGTTCAAATATCGATAAGCTTTCTCCAGAATGACTGTGTTTGGAAGTATAGTATATACTGTTCTCTGTAGATACTGCGGGATCTCCAAACGAGGGGGCCTGGAGCTAAAAAACACATGCCTGTCAGCACAGATCTGTCACATAAATTGAACTTTTCATCCAGAGACTACTGTGAGTGTCAGGCCATTTCACCAATCTACCACGGGAAATGTTTTGACCTCTCTGTGCAACATCCCCAGAGATTACCTCCAACGGCTCCAGGCCAGAGTACAAGTAAAACACAAATATGAGCCAAAACGTGTTGTAAAAAGTAGACGGGGCTAAAAAACATATTCTGTCAGCAGTGAGGGAACGTCAAAAGACGATGAGGAGCCAGGGGTCATAAGATAAGGAGAGAAAGAAAACATAAATAGAATAGCGAGTGCATTCTTCCCGTCAATAAAGGCTCTCAGTTCAGCCTTCAGACATGATTAAAAAGGAAACGATGGATGAAAATGACTAAACAAACCTGTTTCTGTTCAGAGAGTTCCACCATGCGTGGAGCTGTCGCATGAAACTGCTGGGTTTGGCCCACACCGAGAGGAGAAAGAAAGGATAGCGAAACCACGTTCGTGGCACAATGCAAGTCTGGCCGATAAACAGGCTGTTGCTCTTACGTCTGCATGCGCACACTGAATCCCTCTTTTCCTGCGTCTTTAAATGGGCCTCACATTAGCATCTGTTTAGCATCCGCTTCGACATGGCCTATGGAGACTGATTAGAATAGGCCTGCTATAGCGTGTCCTAGGAGTTGTGTTGTATATTTACAAAAGCAGATGGAGAACTGTTTGTTTTTCTTCTGGACATAGGTATGGCAGCATTTCATGGGTTTGAAGGGCTAGCGCTTTACATTAACGATTCATATGCAGAGCTTCAGTCTAACTGGTGCCCCGCCATGTATGATTATGCCGCATGTGTCTAATCATCCCTTGAACGCAGCCTAAATGAGCTGCAAGCATGTTGGAAACAAGTACATTCATATGACTCATAGTTAATTGGCTTAATTGGATTAGCAAATGGACAGCTTTATCAACTGGGTTTTGGGCTGCAGGGGAACTGCTACAGAATGTATTCATCCAGCCCATCTGTAAGGTTCAATCAGTCCAACCATTACTGAAATCTCTAAATGTTGATTCCCTGTAATGTAATACAGTGTACAGCGTTTAGCAAACACTTTCACCCAAAGTGACTTATAATTAGTACATTTGTCAATAGGTTAAAAACAGGTCATATGTATGTTTGAATAGTGGCAGCATCAACATGACTAAAACACATAACCAATATATCGTTCAATCCTCAAGTATGGGTATAGCCAGAGAACAAGACTATGGGCCCTATCTTACAACTGGCGCAATGCGGCGCAAAGCGGGAACGCAAGGGTCTTCACTATCTTCAGACCAACGCAGTTGTCATTTTCATGCACTTGCGCCCATTTGAGCGCCCGTGGGTGTGTTGGTCTAAACTTGAGGTGTGGCCTAGCTTATTGCTGGCACATTGATATCTTGAGGCAGCCGAAAGTGATTGTGCGATTGATCAAGAAATACCTGGTCTAAAGTCAGAGCGAGGCGCATTATAAATGTAGTATCGCCTATGGCAGGTGGACAATGTGTGTACAATCTGCTTGTTACACATACAGGGACGTGCAGGAGCACACAAATATGCAAAGGATTCAAAATGTATGGAGTACAATGTAAAATATCATTAGTGTGTAACATACATAAACATATTTTTAGTAATGTCACTATTGCCCAGATGGTCTGCTCCAGCGCTTCCACAAACCCGCTGATATAATACCTGCTCTGGTTTCCCCCACTATCAATATACATATATATATATATATATATGTATATATATATATATATATATGTCATGTTCATTTTCCAGTCAGTGTCATGTGACCAGTGACACTGGCTCCTATCTGGAGTTGGTCCCCGGGCGCTGCACAGTGGCTGCCCACTGCTCCCTTGAGGGATGGGTTAAATGCAGAGGATATATTTCGCTACATGTATGTGACAATAAAAGCACCTTTACCTAAATCTAATTGTGCCTTGCACTTTAGATCTTGCGCTTAGATCGTTAAAATAGGGCCCTTAGTTTTGAATTAATATACCGTTTACTGTACTTATTTAATAAGTCTTATGTTTTATTTGGTATGATTAGGTACTGGTATTTAACAGCTGAGGCCACACGGGCATTTCACCCCAATCATAATGTGTACAAAATGGTGCGTTCACAAAGCTAGATCAGATAAGAAACAACTTGTACTGTAGGTCTACTAGGGGGATCACAGAATTTTGCTTCCAACATTTATACTGTATTTTTCTTATCACAGGAGAAAAATGACTAAAATCTGTAAAAATTCACATTACACTTTTCATTATTCCAAGCAAACCTCAATCGTAAACCCACACGACCCACAGCCCGGGGAATGAAAATTGATGGCGTGTTCCTTTTTTTATTTTTTATCCTTCAGTTATTCCTCCTAGAAAGTTTCCAGAGCAGCACTTACAGTATCATTCTGCTGTAGTTGTGGTTTCGAGAGGCCCTAAGAGCCCACATCAGTGACAAATACGTCTCTGTAGGCCCTGAGTGCAAAGAATGCAAAGACACCACTCATGCTAAAAGCATTCTCCACCTCTGAAATAAAAAGGCTTTATTTTTCTGTCTCTCACCCCAGTACGATCAGCTGCCAAAACAAACTGCTGCTGTGATGAATTGCAATAAACATGATCGATGAGGTATCTGATGGCTTTGACCTACCTCACACCGTGCATTTGAGCAGGTGCTGCTCAGATGTACAGCCTGCTATCTCCTAAAATGCTTTTCTCACACACACAGGCACTAAGCCCTACTGAGACACAAGCTATTTAGACACCAGTCTTTCTGCTGTCCAAAGAGACTGGGCCGTAAAGGTTGGGTCAGCAATTGTATCATAATAACACTTTTTTTTTGTGTCAAATTCTGCAAACATTTTCTCACAGATTACATATACTTTCTGTGCTTGAAAAAATTTGTTGAGATGGTATATCTACATAGCCCTGGCTCTGTAAATGGGGTAAGGGGGCGGGGTGAGTTTAAATGGGAACACCCTATGGAATTAAAGGGAGAGGTGTATTTGTTTTGATCAAGTTCAAATACCAACACTTTCCCCAGAATAGCTGACTCCACCTTTTAATATTAACCTAGGTGAAGTTAGTGTGCAACATGACTGTATGCATGAATCAGAACAGCTATAAAATGCTAACAACGTTCCTGTGAATACAGCTATCAGTCATGGCTGACAGTTATTGGACTAATCTTGTGCACAAGGAAGGGCAAACAGGTAGATAAGTCATATGTCTGTTAGCTCTCACACAAGGCTAATTGACCATGAATCTGAACTCCTGTCTTATCATTTGAAATCAATTGGATGTATTAGGAAACAGAAACATGTTTAACACCAAGATAAAGGATTTTAGTTTTTATTCAATCAAAGGCAGATTTTGAATAGGTCTTTTAGTCCAGGTTTTTAGCAGTGCCATACAGTATTATTTTAAGTGAATGAATGAATGAATTCCAATACAAATCCCATTTATTCTCAGTAATAATTTATAAATAACAACAGAGGTTTTAACGGAACCATAGTCTGATTTCATGTTCCACATTTTATTTGTAATTGAAGTTATATGTTATACATTAAGAATAAGTAAAATTGGAAATAAGTAACTATATCATGTCTACATGGCCTATTATGGTATGGCTATAATAGCTGGAAAAAACAACTAAACTGCAAATTATTCCTTCTCATCTATGCCTCCTTACAGCGGAAAATGTGACCCATTTATATCTGGGCACAAAAGCTGTTATTATCTATTCACTTAGAAATCAAGGTTGTTTGACAAAGCAGAAGAAGCATATTATTAACACTTAACCAAAAGCTATCTGATCCCCTCCTCAATTATCACACAGATACCACCAGAAACGTGATTCTGCATATTGTGAAATTCTAATTCTAACCCCATAATCTCAGCTCATTCATGCCCTGAACATGTCTAGTACCCTGTACCCCAAATCCTTTCCCCACTCCAGATTCTCTTCCATCACTACGGTGTTCCTGTCCCGAGAGGAAACGGCTAATAGACCTATTTCTTGGGAAGGTGCTAAATTAAGCTGTGGGGATCAGAGAGATGAAAGGAGATTGGATTGAAATAAAAGCCCGTGGCGCGGGCCACACAGCGGTCTTGGAGACGCGTTTGCAGGACATTAATGCAGCCAGGGTTATAAGTTAGAAGTAATTGCATCTCAAGTGAATCACTCCAACAGACGTGGCCACTGGAAGAAAGCAGGGCATTGTGGGTGATTTCAGGAGTGTCGCGAGAGCAGCTGGCTGTAAATATGCATCCCCACCGGGACCCACAAACGCTGATGAGCGTGAGCGGGTGTCGGCGAGACGCGACCGGCGCCCCCCGGTGACTCTTGGGTAATGTATGCCGAGCTGACACTTGGCAAGGAAATTGGTTTTCAGGGCGGGAGATGCAGACCCAAGCCCAGCACTACAACCCCATAAGCCCCATAATGAGAGCAGAGGGACGGGGGGGGAGAGCTGAGCTCTGTCTCCTTCACGCTAAAGCTGTCTGTGCCATCTATCCTGGGTGCAGACGCCCCGCCTCCACGTCAATAAGTGGAGCTGCAGCCGAGGCCTCCGCCCACTGCGGCCCATGAATACAAAGACTATCAGCCACAAAAGAACACCCCTGGCCTCGCTGAGCAAGGACGCCATGTCCTCCGGCCTCGTCTTATCGTTCACAGCGAAGCTCTGTATTATTATTGTTATACAGGGTGCGCTGTATTGGAGGGCGTTGAAGGATGTTGGCTTGTCTATCTACGCGATCGGCGACTGTTTAGCGATATCAACATCCCCGGCCTGATGGGCCGACGGCTCTCAGCCAGACTGCACTTTGTTTTCACCTCATCCATCAGTGCATCCTTCAGTGCACTGAAGGGTCTGTTCCAGACGTTCAGGGGCACCCGCCTCTTGAGATCACCACTGTCTAGGGTCCATCTGCATGACGATTTCAAATATGCTTGCCGTCTGCATATATATACAGTATATATATATATATATATATTTCCATAACAGTAGTTGTCACAAGGATGGGAAGGATATGTAGCATGGCCTAAAAATCACTCCTCCAGCCAGCCAGCCAGCCAGCCAGCCAGCCAGCCAGCCAGCCAGCCAATCGGTAAGGTTCAATCAGTCCAACCATTACTGAAATCTGTAAATGTTGATTCCCTTTACCTATAATAGCCCATATTGGTGATGGAATAAATAATGTAACATTAGCATGTCAATATCCACATTAGTGGTACAATCCTTGGTCCCTCATAACCCCAGATTCCCTCCCCAGTTGTTTCAAAACACTGGAAAAGGCAAATGAAATATACAGTATTTAGCAAACACATTCATCCAAACTGATTTATAATTAGCAAATGTGTCAATAGAAATGAACAGGTCATGCATGTAGGTATGTTAGAATAGTGATAACATCGTGTCAACAGGGCTAACACACAAAACCAATATTTAGTTCTATCCTCAAGTATTTGTATTGCTAGAGAACATTGAATTAATATACTGTATACTTATGTAATGCCTCTTATATGGTGAATAGGTTCTGGACACACTCCACAGGGGATTGTTTACATTCCCCAGCATAGACTTCTGGTTAATTTAGAAACTATTGGAACAACCAATAACTAATCGGTGTGCTACTGTACATATGTTTGTATCATCTAGCTCTACCACCAATTCAAAACACACACTTGACTTCTACGTCACCACACGCTCTGGTCCACCATCTGTGTGAACATTAAAGTTAACAGGGTTTCCAGACTATAATCTCAACGGAAATGTATCTGAGAGACCAGGCTAAAAAATACTGTATGTTATGTACAGTGGTTCTCTGAAGCCACACAGCCTTTCGTGTTTAAGATGGGCCGGCCAGGGGCATGTCTCCTATGTGCTCTATCTGCCTATCAGAGGCTAAGAGACTGTACAGTTTAAGTACAGGAATGTCAGCTTTATTTTCACACACAGGTCAGCCTCATTCATTATGGATACTGAGCTAAGCACACAGCTCTTTGATATCGGGAAACAATTTGGAGGTGGCTGAGAGTCACTTTCTTGGGGGGACCTATAAAACCTACCTTTAACGTTTTGTGAACTCCGGGTCAGCGTGTGGTTCCTCGTAAAGTTCACGGTATATTACTCCCAGCTTACTATGGTTGCAAAGGTCGTGTGATCAGCTGGTATTGTGCCAGCTGTTTTTAGTGGTATGCTCTTAGGTGAGGTTACAGCGTTGGTAATCTGTTCATTCAGTGATGCTGTATTAATCTCAATATGAATGCAAGGTGCAGCAGCTCTGACCTGTGAGCCATATACAGTAGGTGGTGAACATTCTTAGCTATTGTGTTAAATGCCCAAACAAATGTTTTAATCAGTGGGCCAATGAGATCACTAGGCAGACATTTTGAACATTAATGTTTCAATATTTTTCTATACTGTACATTTAAAAGATTTTCTATGTAAAGATGTAGTTGCGTCCTGAGCAGAGAATGACATCACACTCGTCTGTGTGTTGTAATCTGAGCTCCTCTGTTCTTTGTTTTTACAGCAGGCCGGCCATTAATGTGTTAGTGCATGCGTGTGTGAGCAACGGCAGTGGGTGTGTGACCCAAATGCTCTATACAGAACATTTACAGAGTTTTGTCTAATATGCAGGTGCGCATAGTGTGACATCTAGTGGCAGAAAGTCATATAGAGCCACTTTAAAAACAGCATGAATCATTTGTTATAACACCGGGCTGATGAACCACAGTTCCACATGGGTCCATTTTGGCAGCTCCTGTCAAGATTATCATTGCGTTAAATCCAGCCAGTCACACCCTCTGAAAATGGAGACTCTGGCAGACGCCCACTTTGTTTTATCAGCAGCCAACCGGCATATTAGGGCACATTAGCCTCATTTCCATTTCACTGGCTGGGCCAGATCGATTCCCTTCATTTTCATGCACAGATGGGATTAAATGGCCAGATTACAGATGAAGTTTGGCAGCATCCACGGAACGCATGTATCATCTTAAAGATGAACCAGTGCTCACTGAAGCAGATTTTACATGATTTCCTTTCTTGAAGCATATTTGAACTTGTGTTAAACCCTCAGCTCTGTAGCTTCATTACCTCAATATTAAATTCACTCATTCAATTTCCGTGTTTCTCAAAAACATACTTCAGATATGTCAACAAAGATGTTCGCTGTCTCCACAGGTATACATATAATATATCTATCTATTTTAATATCTAATCAGATTTATGTTTTGGAATACAACTGTACCTTGAGAGTACTTGAGATTATACACTATCAACAGGGATCAGCGTTGTAGAGGTGTGTTAGGACTTCAGGTAGGAATTGAGGTAACGAAGATACAGAATTGAGAGTTTAAAAACAGCTCTGTTTAGCTTTAACATACTAACACAAAGCTTGTGAAAGCTACGTGTATGTAAATAGGATGTAGACTATATTAGGCTATAGATGTAAACACTTTCTATATTTAAAAGAAAATAAAAATACATGCATCCTCCCAGCAGATCTCACCAGAGGTGTACAGTATACTGTATCTACACTTAGATTATAAACCTCATAATTTTTCTAGTGGCCATTGTGATTTTTGTTTTTGCATAATACTTCCCAGAGAAGGGAGCCACCCATGTGGGATCCACTTAAACACCTATGGCACCCAAGTACTGTAGGTCATCTCACTGGGACACAATGACCACTATATCACCCATGGAAGCACTGTAGGTCTACTCACAACAATGAATGCACTTTTGGAATAAGCAGAAACATAATCAAAAACATCACATGCAGCAACCGTAATCTGCTTCAGACAGGCTTCTTTGTGTGTGTGTGTGTGTGTGTGTGTGTGTGTGTGTGTGTGTGACCGTGTGTGCAAGCATGCACCCATGTGAGTGACAAGCCCTTATAGAAGGGCTTCTATTAATGTCCCTTCATTTCAGACCATAGAACTCTAGTTCAATGTTCTTAGTTCACAGTGGCTGTATGAACAGAAATCACATGGAAACACACACAACATTCTTATGGAAAACGTTTTTTCCTCTTCCATAATGGGGGCCTTTATAGCAGGACTCACAACATGACATGTCTGAGTAAGTATTCTCAAAATATAATACAGTAAATGCAATGCTGTGTTGCATGGCAGCACTAATCATGCAAACATTTGACACAATAACAAACAAAAGCTAAACTCTTAACACCATGGACCAATGAAGGTGCTTATAAGGTACAATTAAAGAAAGGAATTATCATTGTTGGAACCATTATTGATGTTTGAGTGTGCACTAATCGCATTGAGGTCAGTCAGGTCTGATGAGATCGCAGTAAACCACATCAGAAGGAAGGTAAACAACAGTGTTACCTGTGTAGCCCAGAGAGTTGTCATCCTCCAGTTCAGCAGTGGGACCCGGCGACGCCCCTTCGCTAGCGGCCCCCTCCTGTGCGACTCCCGGCTCTGTCAACAGTAACACCACAGGGACTGAGACCCTTGACGCACTCTGCCTGCCATGCCCGCCCGCGGCCGCTAGGAGGCCAAGCCACAACATGCCCAGCAGCAGTGTCAGGATGTGACCTGCAGGCGACCTCTGCCCGTGGATACGGTGACCGCGGCGACAAAACCCAGACATCAGAACTTCCGCGGGGTTCCCCTCCCTCTCCCTCCCTCTTTCTCTCTCCGGATGGAATTATCCCGGTCCCCCTCCTGCCTGTATTTCCCTGGAATCCCACGCGATGGAAAGAGATGGCCAGGTTAATCCATCACACGTGACATCTAGTTAGACGTACAGTATCATCTAGTTAGACGTAGCATCTAGTTAAAAGTATCATCTAGTAGAAGTAACATCTAGTTAGAATAATCTAGTTCAAGGTATCATCTAGTAGATGTAGCATCTAGTCCTTAGCGTCCCTGTGCAGTTGTAAGAGGCTGTCCTAAGCCCTCTGCCCAGCAGGACTGTCTTCTCCCTGTGCTTTGGCTCGACCATGCTGTGAGAGTGTGTGTGAGTGTAGAGCAGGGGTACCCCAGTGCCCTGCCAGTAGCCATACGTGGATACACCTCCCTGGGGGAGCATATGGACAGGGAGGGAGCCATACAGGGTACTCTACAGGAGAATGATTGACAACCCCCATGGCCCTCAGACACCCGCGCATAAGGACATTCACTCAGACACTGAGCGAGCGCCATTAATTGCTAATCGGTGCCTTTTGACTCGCATCCCCCCTCTTTTTGTTGTTGCGCCTCTACCACTGTTTGAGTGACAGGTGGAGTGTTGCGGCGGGCGGCGTCAAGGCGGAGCAGCCGGGGGAGTGTGTGCGTGTGTGGGGGCGGGGGGTGAATGGGGCAAGCCATGAAGCATGGGGTAGAGGTGGGGGAGGTCAACTGTGCCCTCCATGATGGCTGTGGCCACGCCCATTGTCTTTGTGGGCCAGTGACAGGGTTCATTGGATCAGGCTGCTTGGGGTGGGGGGGGCGGGGAGGGGGGGATGCTAAGTCAGAGGGCACCGCCTGCTCGACGAAACTTGAGGTGCGTTCAAAATTGGCAAACAAAGGTGCGTTCAAAAACCACAAACGTTTCGCCTCAGTACGACGAATTTGAACTCGCCTCCGGCACGGTTTGTGATGAATGGCAGACAGAATATTTCACTGGAGACTGCTCCGGAGCCGCAGCGAATGGAGAGCACGATCTATACGGCTTCATCTGACACATCCACCCACACAAGCCTGAAGACAGCCATTTAAGCAAATTTCTGTTACACAACATAATTCAAAACATCTTATGTATAGGACACATGGATGATGGTAAGCACAATGAAGTGATCCCCCATGCAGTTCCCTTACTGTTAAAAAGAAGTTCATGCATTTTATCTGACACTTATCTTCCTCCCTGTTAATACCCAAACACCCGGAGAGATGTTTTGATTCACACAGAAGGTGGTGAGTCTCAGACACATGCGGATGGTTGGGATAGATACAGTACATAGAAGCAATGTAGGACACAATGAAAGCACATATACCGTGCACAGTGTGTTGTCTGACCAGTTAGAGAATGACACAGATTAGAAAATATGTGAACAGTCTTGTACAGTTCAGAAACAGATCTTATCTGTAATCTACAGCACTCCTCTGCTTATTATACTTTAGTATAGAGTAGTTCAAACCAAAATCACTTTTTTGCAACAGTTTAGATAAATCACAAAGGCAATTCAGACACCTGTAAAATGAATTTCATGTCTTTATATCTGCCATATCCGGTTTGCTTCTCTGTGTCCCAAGCCAGTGGTCTAATTAGCTCTTGGAGCTAATTATAATGGGAAGGGTAACCAGCTCACCCTAGGGCAATTGACTCTCTCTCTCTTTCTCTCTCTCTGCTGCTTCACTGCCCTACCCTTGAGCCTAGACACTAGCTTCCCCCTGCCCACCTATCCCAGCTGACTAATTAGCACAAGCAGAATATTGACTACTCAAGTATAACACAAAGCCTGCTCACTAGACACTGGCCATGGCCCTTCGGCTTGCACCGAACACTATAGCGGCACGTTTTCTGGGTCATAACTGCACAGAATGTCCGCTGCATCAACCAACTCTAAATGTCTTACAAAAGCCACAGGGTTCTGCCAAACTGGACAAGACTTGACTTGTTGACTTGTTACGATTTATTTCTTTATATTACTATTTATATTTTCAAATATTATTTTCTTTCTGGTCTTTCTCCCCTATTCCCTTCACCAAAAAGGCAAAGACTTTGTTCTTAACTATATGTGCATAGCAAAGGTCAAATAAAAAAAACTAGGATCCATTTTGGTTTGTTGTACCTCAACAGCACTTGAGCCCATGTGCAACCAGGCAATACTAAACATGACAGCTAGCTTATTGCCACAGTGGCCATCGTTTAGCTTGACAAATGCAAGGAGGGCCTAATGAAGGTGAATGATGGAGCTGGAGAGTCTGTCTGCTCTGTCAGTTATCTTGTCATGTATTGGCAATGGCGTGCTGAACCTGGCAGCAGAGTAGAGGTGATGGATGAGCTTGTGGAGACTATGGGGCTTGTTAACACGACTGACTTTCGCAGAGCAAGTTTGATCACATAGCCTGGTAGAAAAATGTCTGTAATATCCCATAATACGACCCCAAGCGATTCCATTTAGCAAACTGCTTGAAAATGTACATACAGTATGTGAAAATGCTTACTGCTAACAAATGTGTATATATAATCATATCTGAATATGCCTACAAGAATATCTAAAAAGCTTCACATTAACTGTATTAATCTGAACCAATATATGTGGTAAATGGCTAGTTTCACAGACATAATATTCTTAGACTAATAACTTTTTTTCAATGGAGGTCTTCATTGAGTGTGTATTATAATCTTGTATTAGCTTATTCCATGTCAGTGCAACTGGCCAATACATTCAAACAAAACCTAATGACAATCAAAAGGTAAATAATAAATATTGTTTCATTTTTACAACACAAGCCAGTTGGGTTGCTTCATATGTTTCCCTCACAGCACCCGTGCTCTCATTTCCATTTTGATTACACTTTTTTTATTTTGTTTTGTGCTAATGGAGTTTAATGAAGCCTGGATATGGATGTTGAGCCCACACTGGGACAAAGGGACAAAGATGGGAAAGAATTTTACCTAAACAAATAGGGTGTGTGTGTGTGTTTGTGCATGTGGATAGACTGAAACTCTTAAAACTTAGCCCTACTCGAGCTGAGAGAGAAAGAATGAGGTGTTCTCTGGTGCGCTTGAAAGATAATAGCCCACTATAAGGGGCACACATCTTCATTGTGAATAGAGTCAGGGGGTTCATACAGAATATGGGCTCATTATATAGAAGCACATGGTACATCAGGCTCTGACCTGTTCATCTTATGACAACACTACATTCTCACTTTCTATCAGAGAAGCTAGGAGGATTGAGAGAATATGTTATGAGCTACATTCTGATAAAGTGTGACATGCATGAAGTGAAACAAAAAGAGACTTCAATGCTAGGGATCATGTCTGTGGGGTGTGTACATAGTTAAGGCCATTTGTTCACTTTTGCAATTGTATGTCAGGGTAAAGTATGATAGGTGTTTACAGATATGAGTATGAGAAGTATACGTGTGTTTTACAAATAGGATATGGATCATAGATAGGCTAATAGAATTTATGTGTCTCCTCATTATACGGCAAGTAACGGCATGTAATTCTGCTCTACAGTTTGAATCTTTGATCTTATTTTCTTTTAGTGTTTTATTCCTTTCTCAACCACTAAAACCATATTATGCAGATTTAATTAGATAACAATATTATTTGAAAGTGCATTGATTGATTTATGCTAGTGTGTGTTTTGTTTCAAACAAGGTTTCTTTGGTTACAACACTCAATAAACATGCCCACATCAGTTCCACAGTGCAAACTGTCTTAGCACATGATGATTTGTTGATTGTGGTTAATTATAACGGCAAACGTCAAGAACAAGTATAAAACGTATTGATAGATTTGCCCTGAGAGCATGCAGCAATCTCACAAAGAAAAGACTGTTGAGGAATATGTGGTGCTGCAACGTGATGAACATTGCTTGGTCATTAGATTAAATATATTATGCAATATGCAATAAGCCGCTCCAAAAGTAAAAGAACACACTATGTGTTGCAGTCAAATCTAATTTTATTATAAATAAAAGTTCTTCCCTGGTTTTCTTTTCTAATGCACCGATTTATTCATCAATACCGATGTACAGCCGATACATCAGTGCATTCATGTTATTTATACTGCCATCGGTGCAGCCCTATACTAAGCTCTGTTTCCCCACCCTGGAATTCTTTGTCGTCTAGAGTGTATTCATCGTGGGTCTTGCCAAAACAACGTACCGTAGTTGTACCAACTCTCCTTGGCGCATCGCCCCTTGGGCCCTCGTCCGAGGGTCCACGGGACTCGAGTGCTTTGCTGGGTTCCTGTGGTGTTGGCAGATCATTGATGTCCGCCCTATGCTTTCACAAGTTTACAACAACAAACCTGGCCTTGTTATCTTCCGGCCGCACGCCACTGGAGGAGGGGGCGGGGTTGGACAGGCTGAAAGACGGATCTGTCAACGTACAGTAGCCTACCCCCTTACACTGAGTCCAATGCCTTGCTTTTGAACTCCCTGGCTGTCAACATCTGACTGTTTTATATAGCCTAACTATATTCCCCTGCCAATATTACTGACCTCCCCTTGTATGAAATCTCTGCTCAGTCTCCTTTACTTTACTTTTCACACATTTTATTTGTATCTTATATTTCTAATATGGTCATGTCTTAGTCAAATGTTTTGTCAACTGTAAAATGTCCTTTAGTGTGTTGAAAGGTGTGCTCAAATAAAATGTATTATTTTTTTTTTTTTTATAACACGGTCTAGAATTATCCTCATTGGTTAAACCAGCTTTAGAATGACCTTGCAGACATTGCAAATACTTCCAGTGAACTGGGTTCACATTTGGAGATTGGGGTAACTATGACACAATCATAGGTGATTGCTCCCCCTAACAGTGGCAAACTATCTGAGAGCTTGTCACACACCGATACAAATAACAAATTACCTACCTTCTCTGACTTTTGCAATAGCTCTAGATTCATACATATTATTTTAATACAGGTAATATATAAATAAGTTAAGATTGATTGATTGATTGATTGATTGATTGATAAAATGTATATTGCTAAATAGCATGTGTCATTTCAAAATAAGCGCAGGAATTGATATTATGGATTATGTGAATGCAGCAAGACGGTGCTAAACTCATTTAAAAAATATGAATTCAACACACTGCCACATTAGTAAGAAACAGCAAGTTTGCCAAATGCTTGCTCTTTGATTCATTTCATCAAACAGATTTAGTAAAAACACAGTTTACAGTACATTGAATGTGCAAAATTTAGAGGGCAAGTTGGAAACCCCAATACAACAGAACTGAGTCCCTGAGTCTTTAGATAATCACATTAATATGGTAATGTGAGAAATTACTGTATCAAAACTCTTTGAGATCATTCCAAACAAGACTTTCTTCAATTTACAATGTAAAGTATTACTGTATATTTCAGCTTTATATTTTTATTGATATTCATTTGGTACAGTTTAAAACCAGCAAACATTCCATATCCTGGACAATTACTGGACAAAAACATATTCACTACCAGTCGAAAATCAGAAAATTGTTTTATGTCTTTTTGTCAGGGTACGGCCCGGGAGAGAGGAACCCAAACGCGGAAAGAAGAGGCAGTAGACAGGAGAATTAACAATAAATAGTTGTAATACAGTTCAGAGTAACAGGAGTGATACCACCCGGTGCAGGTGTGTCGGTACGCCGGCTGGC
>JAODTR010024904.1:0-23372 GCA_025399935.1 Amblyopsis rosae
GGGTCCCCTGCTGGAGCTGCTGCCCCCGCGACCCGACTCTGGATAAGCGGATGAGGATGGATGGATGGATGGACTGTCGTATGATAGCAGCATGCAGTGACAACATCGGAATATCGGAATGTCGTAACATTACAAATTACACATTCGTAAAAAATGTAAATTCCAACAGTGAGATATATGTGTGCATGTTTACACAGCCATTGTCCAAGGCATAGAGAGATTGTAGATGTGTGTCTTATCTGGCCACTGGGAACACAGCCATGCCAAGGTGGGTACCACACACACACACAACAATTGGGACTAATCCCAATGCCCCAGCAGTGTGTGTGTGTGTGTGTGTGTGTGTGTGTCGACCAATCACATGGTTAGAATTCGCAACATGGGAGTACGATCTGAGGGACTTCCTGGTGGTTAGAGGCAAAACACTAACTGGTATTATGCATGTACATGCAGATAACTACATATATGGAAATACCACCCTGCCCATTGGACATTCACACAATTTCTCCTCTCCTAATCCTTTTATTCACATTTAACAACTTGTTGAAATGTCACAATAACCCACATATCTACCTCTCTGCCCTGTAGCGTGTACTCAACCTCTGTGGTCGATGGCTATTGAGCGCTAATTCACTATCACATCCTCTGATGTGATGCTAGTACGACTGATCAAGATTAACTATGACTCACTCTGCCACAAACACACACACACACACGCACACACGCACACCTGCACATGCACACACACAGGCACACATTTCTTATTGATTCTGCATCGTTTTTAAATTTCCAAGAAGGTGGTGTAATTCACACAAAATATATTGAGGTAGACATAATGACGGTGGCTGAGATTTCACCCTGGCATTTAATGAATACATTGAAAACATTTTACCCCCCATTGTAGATAATATTGTGAGTAATAATAATGAGTGCTGAAAGCAGAAAGAAGATAAAGAAGCTCATCATAGAGTATACATTAATGTGCTGCCTATTATCAAAAGCATCATATTCAAAACACTGACACTCTCTCAAAGATATGTTTAAGATTAGGCCGTAATGTGAAAGTCTGTGTTGTACAGCGCACTTCCTAAACACCCTCCTTACTGTAACAGTAGGCCTCGACCACTAGCGATGTTAACTGATTTGGGCAAATCAGAACTCAAAGCTAAAGAAATGACAACATGAGTTCTTTCCACACAATACTACATGCAAATTCCAGAGTGTGAGATCCACTAAAGACGCTGTCAGGGCAGTCGTGCAGGGAGGCTGCTTTCTACCAAATGGATAAGCTGCAGTCTTGCCAGATGCCTTGATATGTTCTCTTACTCAAAATTATATTTAATGATGTGGAATTGTCTTACAGTCCAATTATGACAAGAGTTTGTTCAAGGTATCTGTATAATAATTATGTATTATACAGTCCATCGCATTGTATGTTGTGTATTGCTGGCAAATAGTTACCTGAGCGTTAAATAGCCGCCAGTGAGTCTAAATATAAACCCAATGGAATGTCTTACCCTTCAGGCTCTGAAAAAATGATAAATTCTAGGACGTCATTGAGAGATGCTTACAGTATATGCACATACATACACACACACACACAGGTGCATTGCAAATGCAATCAAAGCTCCTCATCAGTATTCCAATTTCAGCGGCAACAGGTTTTGGAACAGAGCTCATCTGCTCCCACACCACGCCGTAACTCTACTGTAACTGAGGCCAAGTGTCTCAATTGCACCTTGTGTGATTGGTTTCCCGCTCCTAGTTTACCTGATGTCAACTCCCGGCATGAATCCACCCATCATCTAATGGCTGGTTCTATAGTTTTACAGTATGTACTGTAGAGAGTTGTCAGCCGGCATTGACACAGTGCAGTATCAGCAACACGGTTGCTTGCCAAATACTATTCATATATCCTTGCTCTTCCTCTGCTATTGTTGGGCTTATCCTTTGAAGTCTGCTAATAATTTACACAGTTACGTCCATTAATGGCCGGCCCGCTACAACGCAAACCGTTTGGGCGTGTCTTCTTTACAGCTAGTCTCTCTGACCTTTAAGCGCCTGCTGCCCTGTTCTTTTATATTTCAAACACGCCTTTACTTCTGCCTGTCATTATGTAGTAATAGTCACACAAATTATAATGAGGTGAAAGGTGTGAGAGTGTACCAAGCTGAGTAAAGAGAGTCCACACACACACACACACACAATACAGTATGTACATTAAAGAAAAGGCCATTACTTTAAATTGACTCAGAATCAAAGCTCCTGCAAGATAACTTAACAGAAAGAATACATCTCTATTCTCCCTCATCTGCTTCTTCCAAGTTTCCCATTTGCCAGCGCTCCTGTCTACAGGTGCCTAAAGGTGTCTGCATTATGCATAATGTATACTCAGCGTGCATAATTTAGAATATCATGCATAACTGATCAATATTCAAGTGTAGACAGGATAATGAGGTCCATTTAACATCCCACCTTATGTCTCTGGATGTCAGTTAGTAGCCTACCAGATGGGGGGTGAGATTGGGCCAGTTTCACTTTGTCTATCCTTCCAAAGATGCCCCGCCCCCTCAATCTATAAGAGCAACACTAAGTAGGACTTGTGAGTGATTGTCACATTGAATGGCAGTATGATTGTGTGTGTGCGTGCATGTGTTTGTGTGCTTGCGTTTGTGCGTGTGTGCGTGCGTGTGTGTGTGCGTGCGCGTGTTTGCGTACTTGCGTGCGTGCATGTGTGTGCGTGTGTTTGCGTGCGTGCACATGCATGTGTGCATGCGTGCGCGTGCGTGCGGCTGAACAAAAGTGGGCCATGCGCCTGGGGGATCATGTCGCCCATTGTTGCAGCAGTCAGTGTGGAGATAATGAATGCTGCCTCTCTGTCCATCTGTCCTTCTGTTTGTCTGTCTGTCTGTCCGTCGGCAGGCGCACATCACAGCAGCTTATATGCACAGTCCACTACAAGCCAAGTCGCTCCGAGACCATCTGTGGTGGTCCCATAGCCTTTTCAAAAAAAGGAATTATGGGAAATGGCACTGTATTTCCAGTGTGTGTGTGTGTGTGTGTGTTTGTGTGTGTGTGTGTGTGTGGCACAGTATAGCTTCTGTCCATCATAACATGATATCATAAATATGTCTACACTACAGGTAATTTGAATTTGTCTTTTCAAACCATAGTGGCCACTCCATAGCAACCAAAGAAGGATGGATTAAAATCCAAGCTGGTATGACCTAAGCAACACACACTGCCTCAGTAGTCTAAATCTGTCTGGCGTTTGAAACATAATACATACAAGACGGACTATTGATGTACTTCTTATTTGGAACCAGCAGGGGGTGCTGTGCTCTCTAGTTAACATGTTGCACATTCTGGCCTTACGTGTGCATGGTCTGTGTGTGTGTGTGTGTGTGTGCGTGCGTGTGTGTGTGTGGTGTAAGCACTTCTGCATGGATGCATATATACAGTTGTGTTTGAGTTTGTATGTATTTATTGTGCATATAGTCTATATGTCAGTATGTCTAGCAGAAAGGCGAAACTAATTCAATGCACAATTGTTCGTTCTCCCCCGGAAAGTCAAACCCACTTGGCTAAATCTGTCTTGCTCATTACGAACACCTCATTATCATGTCTGCTCCTCTATAGTTGTTTTTCTATATGTAGAAACAAAAGACTAAAACAATGTAACACTGCCTAGTTTTTAATTTTCTTCTCAATAGGAAGATTTCCTGGCTCTTGGCAGTATACCGGTCAGGGTATATATTAAGACTGTACACGTACACACACGCGCGCAAACACACACACATACACTTATGTGTCTACTTTGATCATGTACAGTTCAGCCACTCGACCTTTCTTGCACACTCTTCTTTAATCTCTCCATTCTCCCTGCTTGCATCAAAAGGGACAGCATTCTCCGGGACGTAATGTACCATGAGACCATGCTGATATTACCAGCTCATTCCATTTCGCTCTGCTATCAGTCTGGATGCACTCAATAGAAAGATGCTTGCACCCAGTCAAAAAATAACCAGCCAATCAGTGTCCAGTTCAGCAGTTCAGTTCACTGCCACAGTGAGAAGTGTTTATTGTAAATGGCTGTATGGTTTGGTCACATAATAACTGCTGGGTGATATTGATGATAAATACCTTGATGTAAATATGATCATGATGTAAAATTAACTCTTCAGTGCAAAAGAACATTTGAGAAAACATTTCAATATTTGGACATCAAGACCAAGCTCTTTAAGTCAGTTTTCTATTTAGATCAGTTCAGAAAATGTTCTCTTCCTGACCAAGACAACCAAGCTCATGTCACGATATTTGGCTGATCAAAATACCAGCCAGTATTGACAGCTTCACTAACAACTTTGATGCCTATTGGCCATTATCGGCTTCCCTTCCGTCGTGACTTTTTCACCGCTCTGATTTCTCCGTGGTAACAGCTGAAGAGGCAGACAGGCGTCTGCTTCCCCTCCTCTCCTCAAGTGTGCATCAGCACACCTCGAGTGCTGGCTGGTGTCAGCGCACGTGCACGTGCACGATTACAGAGGTATTTTATAGCCTCTCTTGTAATGAGGGGGCGGTAGCCTACTTTTGGATGCTATCGTGTACTAGAATAGTTTATTTTCAAACCTCTATCAATGTGACTGGTGTATAATCATGTGATTGTTGCCAAGAGACTGTTGTTTAAGCGTGAGCACCACTACACACCTGAAGTCGCTGTAGGGGTGGATGATCCACACCCCAGCTGATTTCAGTCGCTCCTGTTCCATCGCCACAGCCTTGTGGGACCCGAACATCCGCAGGCTGAACTTGTTGACCCCGGGCTGCAGCATGGCTCCGAACTGCCTCTGGATGAAGGTGCTCTGGTTGGAGTAGCTGTAATCTTCCCCGTCCAGGCCCATGCCGAAGCCCCCCATCTCAGGGGTGCCTGCGGCGGTGGTGTTGCAGGCCGTTGTGACGGAGGTCTCGGCGCACGTTGACACCACTACCATGCCGGTGCCGGTGGACGAGGTGGAGGCCAGGGCGGCGCGGGATGAGGCGAAGCCCACCGAGCGAGGCTGTGGAAGCGGCAGTGGCACCGGGGTGGTGGGGGTCCCTGCCGAACGGAAGGGCAGTCCATCCCGGGCGGACGAGCTCATGATGGAGGGGCGGCGACGCCCCCCTGTGGAGACAATGCTGTCCGCCCCCACGGAGCCCTTGTCCCCCTCCAGGGACGCCTGGGATAGCCGGTAGCCCGGTGAAGGGAGGCTGCCCTTACTGCGGCGCTTACAGTCCCCTCCGTTGCGTCGGGGAAGGCTGTCAACCCCCGACACTCCTGTGCCACTCGGGGGGCACACAGTTCCTGTCGCCCCATCCATCCCGACTCACAGAGGAGCAGGGAGGAAATTGTGAATATTTAACCTATAACTCCTGGCCACAAATGCTACAATGCTACAGTACAGTGTGTGGGTTACATAGGCCTGATGTGCCAAACAAACGCAAAAGTCAATTAAATCAATGTTACACTCACGTTTTTTAAGAATAAGTATTCTTCTGGAGCAGACAGCTCACGCCCTCCGCCCTCCGTTCGCTGATCTGAACATCCTTGCCCTTGGAAATAACCACTGGAGCAATAAAATATCTCACTTTGCCAGTATGACGCCAGCAGCAGTCTTACTTTTTCTGCTTCTCCCCCCACCCCCACCCCCCCTCAGTGTCTCGTCAGTTCTTACACATGTTTCAGAATCCTCCTTCCTCGCCCTTGAAACGTTGCTCCGCGCCCGAGGCCCTCCATCTCCTCTCCACAACCGCCCTTAACGCTCCAGCGCTCGGCATATTGGCACCGAATTACCGGTCTTTAGGAGATGACCGAGCACGTCGCACTTTAACGTTTGTGCTCTGGATATGCACGCGCGCAGTCTGCTCTGCCAGTTTTGCTATTTACAACGTATATCATTATGTAATATGTCATGTTAATGCCGTGGAGAGGTGGTAGACTGGTAAACATTCATCCAAGGATGAAGGACACAGGCAGTTGTCAGACGGGATGGCTCGTTAACGGACATAAGGGACGCACACAATAGGCACATACGCGCCCTGACTCAAAGGCGCGCTGATTCATTCTGACACACTCACCACCTGAAACACGTTACACGCACACAGGAAAACAGACATGGACGCACACGAAACAAGTGAAATTACCTAAAATTTGCTCATATTTTCGCTGTGACATGTCCGTGATCTCCGTGTCCAAACATCCGTGTAAAACATTAAATATTATCGATGCTCTCGAGTCGATGTTATGAATATTTTTCAACAGAACTGCTCAAAATCCTGTTGTTACCCGCCTCGTCTTCGACCGACTTTCGTTGACATTGTCTTTATAGACAAGGACGCACGGGTGTCGTTTCCTTCTCCATTTAGGACAAATATATGACAGGAACTCCAAGCCAATCCCGCGTGCGCTCCAATGAATTCAAGCCGTGACTAAAAATAACTTGTTGAACGTTATCGACTTTGTGATTTGAAAATTTAAAAAAAGATTGTCGAGTTCAATTCCGATTTACAGTTCACTTCTCATTCGGAAAGACAGTGTGCATGCGGACCCATCCATGTGAGCGCGCTCCGCACGTAAATTACATATTAAATAAATAAATGTGCACATAAAGGTCTGAATTGAATCGGCTTGTTGCCATAGCACCCGCATCCCCATTCTCCTCCCTCAAGGCCGCATGCCCGGCCGGCACAAAATGCACGTCGCAGGTATGAGTCGCGCGTCATTCGCTCTCGCCAATCGGTCTACGACGAGGGAATTGCGAGATAGGGAGAAGGAGAAGGCATTTCAGTTCGTTAAGAAATGGAAAGGAAACACCCGACGTTGAGCAATGGGAGCGATACCACAAGGGACAGAGTGACAGAGCAAGACAGAACAAGAGAGAGAGAGGGGGGGGGGGGGCCTTTAATTGGTTTATAGGCAAACAGTCACAGGGTGTGGTCATTTGGGTCATCTCAGCCTATACGGCAGGCTTCACGGTAAGAACGAAATCTCTCCATCAAAGAAACGCCACTCATGAAGAATTCCGTCAGCTCAGAGATAAACCCAAGATTAGATGGGCTCCGAATATCTCCGAATTATATACTGGCCATGAATTATAATAGCCTTGACTATTATAATGAAACAAAATTGGAATATTTTTTTTCAATTTTAAGGTCAATAGCATCACTGCCCCAAATGGGTTCTTTTTATTCAAATAAAAAATAGCACATTTGTTAATACACAGATAAGTAATAATTCAAGTTTTATTTAGAGGGAGTCATTTTCTATTGAAGTTTACAAACACAAACTTTTATTTATCAATGATACCTTCTGGTTTAAATAACATATAAACTTGTTGCTGCTTTAGCATCTGTCTTTTTCATTTGTCTGCTGTGTAGACAAGTTCTGCCAGACAGTCTGAGTGAAGTTATGCTGTTCAGGCTACACTGGTTGCCCTCATAATGTTGGTGTGACCTGATCCTGGGATCCAGCCAGTTACCACAATCACCATGTCACCTGACTTGAAGAAGCCCCGTGCCTTGCCTACACACACACACACACACACACACACACACACACACACACACATGCAGTGGGGTGGAGCGTTGAGAGAATGAAAACAAGACGATTGATTACTTGATGGATTAGACACTAACAAAACACTGACATACCTGTCAGTCATACACACACACACACACACACACACACACACAGAGACTAACCTATATTCATGGCAAAATTGACCCTGCTGTCTACATCGTCCGCCCAGACAGGAGCAGGGAGTGGATGGAAGAGGACTGGGAACACCCCCCTTAGCAGCTGGGACTGACGAGCCACCTGAAAGAGAGGACAGACAGGATTTAGAGGGGTGGACAAATCCCTGCCACGGTGTAACTCACTGCACACAGAGGGGATAAATAATGGTCAGCAACACTACTGTATTAAAGCATACACTTCCATGGTCTGGGTGGGACACCTTGGATTAAAGCTTTAGCCAGCAATATGATTGTATTTACAGGCTCTTAAGTGGGTTATATTGTACCGTATAAACACATTGTATACAGTGTAGGCTGAGTAGTGTTTTAATAAGGTAGAATAAAGTTATTCATGTTGATTTAGTGATGACACTTTGTATATCAACATTATAAAAGAAAAGAAAGGTACACGTTTGATGAATTTCAAAGGAAATTAAAGCAAGTAAAACATTGTAGGTCTCCGAACTACAGTTAAACACAGCTGAGCAAAGAACAAAAAGGGTCCTGACTCCATATGTCAGAACATATTCCAGTAAATGTCAACCAGTCAACATGACTATTTAATCCAATATGATACAGGTGACTCTCTGAGGGAAGACAAATATGTCCCACACATCACACACCTCATACAGACTCAGGCACGGCTAATACACCGCCCGGCTCTACCGTTCAGTTCATGAGACTCTACCTGAGGGTTTCTGGTGACCGCTATGATGGGACAGCGGGGCCGGTACCTTGACAGCAGTTGAGCGGACCTGAGAGGAACAGGCAACAGAGCACAGAGGATTGAGGAAGGTGGCACAGGATTGAGGATTTATTTTGCACGCAGCGCTGATCTGCGATAATAAACGTTTGTTTGCAGACCAGTGTTTCCCCACAGTTGCCAACAGATGCTGTCGACCATTCAGTTTAAAAAAACTGTTTTTTTTAATGTGGCTTAGAGTTAAGATAGGATAACCCTAACCATATCTTAAAAACTGGATACACACTTTTGTTCAGTGGTGTTTATTTACAGGCTCATGAGCTATGAAGAATTACATTTTTGGTTTAAAATGGCTGAGAATCATTGGTCAAGAAGGTATATTATTTTGTGTGTGTATGCTTGAATGTGGGTGTGCTATGGCATTGAGAGCTTAAGTCACTTATCTTATCTTAACTTAAGTCACTTATCTTATCTTAACTTAAGTGTCCCAGTGTTCAATTAACCCTGAAACACCAAAGGACACGGTGACAAACATGCAATACACTACTACTGTATTACAGCCCCCGACCCCGTTGCTGTGGCGACAGAGGTACCTGCCGGTGCTGGTCAGGACAATGATGGCCCCGGCGCAGCACTTGAAGGAGGACTCCACGGCGCCAATGGCGGTCACCTCTGTGGGGTCGGAGGTCAGCGGGGTCAGACGACGCAGCTCCTCGAACAGCTGCTGGTGGAACATGGCTGCCTCTGCCTCCCGGCAGATCTGTGTGTGTGTGTGTGTTTGTGTGGGTGTGTGTGTGCGTGGGTGCGTGAAAACGAGAGAGGGAGACATCGAGACTTATCAAATTGTCTCACGATAACATGACACAATGCACAATGGAATGAATACAAACATACAGATGGGCGTGCACACACACACACACACACACACACATACAAAGTCTCAAACATACAGCATGCAAACCTCAACAGACACACACATACACACACACACACACACACACACACACACACACACACACACCGAGTGCATCATGGCGACAGCCTCAGCAGGAAACAGTCCTTTGGCGGTCTCGCCAGACAGCATCACACAATCAGCTCCATCAAGCACAGCGTTGGCTACGTCACTGCCCTCTGCTCTGGTGGGCCGCGGATGAGAGACCATACTCTCCAGCATCTACACACACACACACAGCAGACACATTGCTTTGAGTCCATGTGTGGCAGTGCACTGAGGGTACAGGCATAAGGAAACATAACGTGCCTGTACTGTTACTGTAAGAGGGGGAAGAAATAAGAGAGAAGGCATGACTATGATAGATGGCCATTACTAACAACAGGCCAGCACTGCAGGTCAGTAACAAAGACAGACAAATGGAGTATCAGATGGCTGTGTGTGGACTACTAAAATGCTCTTTGTTTGTTTGTTTGTTTGTTTGTGTGTGTGTCTGTGTGAGAGAGAGTGAGATAGAGAGTGAGAGAGAAAGGAGGACTACTGTGAATGACAGCTTGACAAGAGCTTGTTTACATTACTGTATGTGCAGAAACACAGTTCAGATTCTTCACACATTCCTGTCGCAGCATCTGTGTGTGTGTCCGTGTGTATGTGCGTGTGGACACGTGCGCCCTGGCTTTCGCTGACCTGCGTGGCACAGATGACAGGTTTGCCAGCTGAGTTACAGCGTCCAATCATCATCTTCTGGGCAATGAAGACTTTCTCTGCCGGAATCTCGATCCCCAGGTCGCCCCTAGCAACCATCACCCCATCACTCTCTGCCAGGATCTCCTCAAAACTGATAACAGTTGGAAGGCACAACAATCAGGGTACAGGCTCTACCTTGTATCTATTAAAGCACATTTAAAATATGTGTTGTCCAGACTGTTACAGCAGAACTGTTTTATGCTATTACAGTTAGTACTTATCACACAACATTTTTGTAAAGGCTCAATAAATGACAACCAGATATACAAGCAGGTATACAGTGTAATGAGGCTGTCCCAGGACATTGTCGTAACCGTGTGTATTCAACTGTAACAACTGAGAGCAACCAGAGACAGTAAACAGCGAGAGAAACTGTTAGGAGAGACAGACAGCGTGCAGTGGCTTGTGTCAGCTACATTAAAGCCGCAGTCATTAATCATGCAGACAGCCGGATGGGCAGTGGATCATAGGTGCATAACATCCAGACAGTGTAAAGCCAGCGTCTGCCAGTTTAGCATCCTACAACAGCTGGCTGTGCAGAAGCAGAGCAGTCTGCTGCTGGACTGTAAATTAATAAATGTACTAAATGTAATAAATGTCCTGTTCTGAGCAGCGATGTGCATCTGCTAGGCAGAATAGGCACTGCCTACATGGTACTACTAACATTACAAATAACTATTATTTGTATGCAGCAATTATTGATTTTCAGGTGTAAATTTATTTTAATTACTCCCAAATCATTTAAATGTATTTATATATATATAATATTTATAAAAAATATAAATGAATTTAATTAATCACGGTGCAGCCTTATCATATATTTATATATATTGTATTCATATAAACAGCCTACTAGTCTGTTTCCCTGTAAGGGTGTATAGCATCTACCTCTCTTTCCATCACTCACTTTTGGACTCCTTGTCGGCTCTCCACCTTACTGACCACCTTGATGTCTCGGCCGTGGGGTCCTAGTGCACGTCGAACATCCTTGACGTCCTGGCCGGAGCGGATGAAGCTGGCAAACACCATGTCTACCCCCTGGGCCACGCCGAACCTCAGGTCTGCTTCATCACGCTCGCTGACCGCCAGCATGCCCACCAGGTCGCAGCCGGGGAGGTTGACCCCCTTACAGCTGCACAGAACGCCGCCCGCCTCCACACGCGCATCCACCCAGTCAGGGCCTGGGACAGTGTGTGTATATAAATACATATATAATATGTATTTATATATATATATACTATATATATATATATATATATATATATATTGTATATATATGAAGTGAAATTGCATGAAACGTGATAATTAGCGGGAAAAAAAACAAGTTACATAATGGAGGCCTAAGCGTTCTCATAGGAGCTCTGTGGGTGTGAAACAGATGGTATTGAAGCCACACATCGGTGCAGACAGGAGTGTTTCCCATCCCTGAACATTCGGGCGTTACCTATTTCCAGAACTTTGAGTCCGATGAGGCCGTCGTCGATGTAGATCCGGCTTCCCTTCTGCAGGACCTCGGGCAGGTGGGGGTAGTCCACATAGATGATCTTCCCGTCTGTGTTGTCTTTCTCACTGGCTGCCGTCACCACACGCACCTGGGTGCCTTTCACCAGCACGACCTCCTGCTCCACACTCTACACGGCACACACACACGCAACACACGCAACACACATGCACGCACGCACAACACACGCACATGCACGCACACGAACACACGCATGCACACACGCACACACAACACACACAGCACACACGCACGCACACACACGCACAAACAAGGCACACACAACGCACACGCACGCAACGCACACGCACGCAACGCACACGCACACACACGCACGCACACACGCACACACACACACATTCAGTGATATGCAGAAGCACAGGCACGATGGCCTTTAGAAAATACTCATTATCGCTCTAATTATCAGGCCCTTAAAAAAACAACAAGCAAAGCAGCAAATGCTCCAAAATATACCTGACTTAATTACACAGAGACGAGTGAGTGTGCAGAACTAAATGATACAGAATGACCAGGTTAATTATGTGAAAATGAGCTTCTTTAGTTTAGACTTGGAAACCAAAACACTGGACACAGGAAGATTAAGCAGACATTGTCGGGTCTGCTGTATGGATGAGGATCAGGATGTATGTGGAAAACACCACATGATGTAGCCTTTCGTCCATCATTCAATATGTCAACATTGCAGGCTATATATAGCTACATACAGTATATCGTGTTAGCTAAGCCTTAAGATCACACATGGAGCTGCTTGATGGAACTTGATGGTAAGATGCGTAAGCATTAACAAACACCTTTGCCATTATGACATGTCTCACTTGTGGCTGGAGTGTATCCATCTGCAAATAGTATACATTTCCTGCTATACCCCATGTTATAGCAAATCATGAATATCCTGGATGCGCTCCAAGAAGATGACAATTGCTTTGGCTGCCCACTCACCAAATCATCCACCAGCTGAATACAGGGTGTGTAATGAGCTAGAAACTGAAACCAACTGGAGGAAACACTGGAGGAATGGGTCTGCAAACCTGTGGACCCAGAGCCATGGAAATGGCTCCGATCACTCCAATGGACCGTTTTATTCACAGCAACGGAGCCTCAAAATAGTTCCCAGAAGCTAGTCTAAATACTAGAAGTACACTATAAACTCTATTTTAAATCTAAATTGGTGCATTCATTGACTACAAATAACCAAACAACTTTAAATATCTGCATACATTATTAAAATTGCCCGCCAAGCGCATCCTGGAACTATTTTGCCATAGGTTTTGCCTCTCCATAATATGCTGTGCAAAGCTAGCCTAATAAAATATAACATGATGTGAATATGCAATGCTATCATGCTACCATATTATGCTACATTGATGTAAATTACACTCTGGACACTTGCTTTTATGCCAGATGTGACCCCACCTATTGTCAGATGCACTGGTCTGGCAAACAGAACAGAGATCAAACGCTTGGCCTGTTCTCATCCTTAGTAAGCTTATTCCTCTGCCATGTTTACTATTGCATAACCACAAGCTGTGTCTGGGCCAAGCCACCAGCCCACTGGGCTGAACAACAAGAGTCTTCATAGGACCTCAGCCAATCACAGTGTGATTTAACAGAGTGAACAAGCTGCCATGTTTTCAAACTGCAACTCTGGTAGATTAGGCTTTGACTGTAGCGCGTCACCGCCAGGGGCATCTCGACAACACACTCACCCCTCTAACTAACCCCGTACGTAGTTCTGGACCCTTGGTGTCTAAGGCAATGGCAACAGGTCTGTAGTACAGGCGGTCAGAGGTTATCGTCTCCACAGCCTCGCGGATGTTCTTGATGGTTTCACTGTGGTACTGAGGGAGACACAGAGAGAAAGCAGCAGGTTGCCTGGTGGCTGGCTGCTATACTTGGCCCAGTGGGAGCTTTCTGTGTCACCACATGTGTCACCGACACACACACACACAGACAGACAGACAGACTCACACACTCACATTCACATCACACACACACACACACATACTTGGTGTGAGCCATGAGAGAAGTTCAGGCGAGCGATGTTCATTCCTGCTTTGAGCATTTCCTGGAGTTTGGGGACTGAGCATGATGCTGGACCTGCAAGAAAGAAACAAAGAACAAAATAAAAGTTGAAAGTTATATGGATTATAATGGGCAATGAATAAGGCTCTCTACATGTAATCTAATCACCTGTGACACATCGTCAATCTTAACAAATACTACATCTGACAGGGAGATGTGCGTGTGTGGTAGTGATGGGGGGCAGGAGCATGTACCGTACATAAGTCATTATTTCCCAAGTATGTCAACGTCTTTGTGACCTCCCAAGTGGAGGTCTCAAGAGGCTTTGAATGGGTCGTGAAGGTTTTCAAATGACCTCACCACCGCCAGTCAACCACTACTACCTGCTGGCTGTTGCAGAGCAGCAGGTAGGTCTAACTCCAGGAACAAAATGGATACCCTGATTGGCTGGGACGTACACTCACCTATGGTACAAATGATGCTGGTATTGCGGGCTGTGATTGGCTCCTGGTCGATGTCCAGCAGGCAAAGGTGCTCCAGGAAGGTGTCAGCCATGCTGGCATCCAGCTGTTGCCTCTGGATGAAGGAGTCTGGCAGGGTCATCACCTCAGAGTAGCGCCTGTAGGCTGATGGCGGAGAAAGGGGAAAGACACTGGGCTCAGACGTGTGTGTGTGCTTCCTTGCCACTGTGGGCAGAGCTGTGAAATGGCGGCGTCCCCCGCAGCTGTGCACTTTGTCCAGTGTCTTGGGATCTGAGTAATTTTCACATGGGTATTACAGTGTATGCTAGTTCCTCTGTGCTAAGGGATATCACATGAAATGCAGGCAAACCACTAATACAGGTATATATTAAAAAAAAACACCCTGTGCAAATATAATACAATATTCATAGTGTTTTGTTATATGTTTCCTTATAGTTAATGGCAGATCACCATGGCAGATAAATGTCAAACGTTCAGCCTGTGGAGAAGCACATTATGTGCATGCGCGCGCGCACACACACACACACACACAAGCAGCATACAGTACATGAGAGACATCAGTGTGACATTAAAGACTTACATTTAAGGGTTACAAGCAACACACTGACACTCTGCTGTCTACTTGGGGGCGGTGTGATAATATAGTGATTTTGACCTTGACATTTGAGAGGAAAGCTGATCATACGTCGTGTCTATACTACTAAATGATCATGCATTAATGGATTGCAGCTGCAGTACTTTGTGGTTTACAGCAATTTGCTAAACACTTTAAGATGTAACGTTTATCTGTTTGCATTCAGTTTAAAGTGACTCTCATCCGACGTCAGTGCTGCTGGGCACCAGCGCCTCGATGAAGCTGGAACCTCTGATGTTATTGTTGCTGCTGCTGCGTGGTGCGTTGTCTGCTTGGAGGATTAGAGCTGTCAGCTCCCCCCTATCATCAGGAGGCCGTGCGTGCCACACAACTGCCATCCGACTAGCTAATCAAGCAGATAATTGTTGTGAGGCGGATAAAAGCTGAAAGGTTTTTTTGATAATTATTGGTCAATTTTCACATCTTGCATTTAATAATACGATTCAGAAGCTCACATTTTGGATACATTTGAAATATATCTAAATGTTTACAGACTACACTGCAGTAGATTTCCCCCTCTTTAAATGCATGAAAATAATGATGGAGTATAGTTTTAACATCCACTGTGATACAACACAAGACATTAAGCACATTATTCTCCTGGGATTGTTCTGTTTTTACAATTGCATCCATTAAAGGGGTGCGAAAAATGGCTGATGTGGATATAAAGTATGCTAGAAGCACGGATCCAGACTGACAAGGTCAACAGTGATATCGCGATGTAAAGAGCAAGTGAGAGGATGAGAACATGAGATAATATGAAGTAGAGAGACCAGCAGAACGGCCTGAAGGAACTATCTATAAATGTTTAATATGAATTATTACATTGGTGTTATGATGCTGTAAAGGGCCTATCGGTTCAATTGACATTGTTTATTGAAAGGAAACAATTGCTTTAAAAAACGTGGGTCTACTAATATTGCATGCATGCATGTTGTACCACTACTGTATCAAATGAACAGTGTGTGTAGTATCTATCATTGTGCGGGTTCCGGCAAGTTTTGGACATTGGAAGGCAGCAGTACTGTATGTAAACATGCATGACAACTAGTATGTGGTTCTCTAACTCACAGTACACGTGGGCTCTCTCTCTCTCTCTCTCTCTCTCTCTCTCTCTCTCTCTCTCTCTCTCTCTCACTCCTGCTCTACCGCTGCCTCGCTCTCTCCACCTCCATGTGACCTAGTTCTCCCAGCCTGTTGCACACGTCATCGAGCTATCCACTAAGCTCCACATCACACATCGCAGAACGCACACAGGTGTGCGCGCATGAAAACGCACTAAAGCTATGCAGTCACGCACGCCCGGTACCTGTTGTAGCGAGGTGATAATAAAAGGAAGTTGTTTGTGTTGAAAGGTACCAGCTTTGCGACATGTCATTTAGTGCACGGCCTGCATGACAATGAATACTGCATATTTTGAAGGAAAGGTAGTGTGTGTGCGTATGTGTGTGTGTGTATGTGTGTGTTTGAGAGCAATTGGTCGACAAACCCATGGCAGATTAGGGCTATTTAATTTGAATTCCGATACACGATATATATCGGTATTTTCTATAAAGTAGGCTAAATCGTTCAGGCATAGTGAAAAAACAGGAAACCCGACAGAAATGTGGATGGAGGGAGAGACAATCAAATAGAAAAAGTAATGAATAAACGCATAATATAACTATATTGATATAAACGATATCGTCTAATATTATATCTCTTTTGAAACAATTCCGATATACCGATATATACCGGTATACCGCCCAGCCCTATGGCAGATTATTATTTTTATGACTGTTTTTATGACTAAAAGCACAGACCTAATGTGTCCAACTACGTGACAAGTTATCTCTTTATGTATTCAGAATGTGTGAGTGAACTTGGAACAAGTAAAATAACACTGTGAGACCACTGACCACATTACAGTTTCATCAAGTTGTGGAAAACACCTAATTGTCTAAACTTCATAAATCCAGGATTGTGGATCATTTTCATCACATCTTCAGTACATTCTGTACTTCAGAAAGATTCTACACAAAATGTTATACATTTATATACATTAGAAAATATAACCTACCCATTTTGATGCTTCAAACCTCAAATGAAACCGCAATTAAGAACTGGAGCAGCTAATCTGACAATGCAGCCGTCTATTCCTCTCTTTCTATATCTTTTTGCCTGAGTTTATATTACTAACTACTGTAATAACTGTAAATATCCTCCTCCTCCTTTATAATATAATTAACAATGCAGAGCCACTTCTCCGTCACTCTGTAAGGCTTATGTCACTTTGTCCGCTACCTCTGTAAACTCATTTTCCCCTCCGCCCCCACTTATCCCCTCCCCCTCAGCCCATCTGGAGAGTGAGCGCTCCATTCGCCAGTCAGATGAGGGGTGAGTGGTTTGAGGGTTGAACCACACACACAGCAGCTCCCCTTAATGTCTCTCAAGGTGCGATGTTTTACAAACCAACCAAACCCTACAACTCCACAGTGATAGAGAAGAGGGATATAGCTGAAGAGGGCCTTCATTGTGAGGTGACAAGTGTCTAATCATACAATACAAGGCTTTCTACATGAAGCTGTAGAATAATATAATTACCTAGTTGTGCACACTACTGTACATTAAATTCAAATGTTGTTAAACACACGTCGCATGTCACAGTTGTACCTGTAACAGTCATAATGTGACAGGTTTGAAATCACACAGCATGGTTCTAATAGTACATCTAATAGTACATTGCTATAATAGGTCACAGACCACAGCTGTGATCCCAGAGCTCACTACTCATTGTTAACCCATACATGCCGCCCCAGGTATCTGTGATTGGCCAGCCAATAATTGTAGATTTATGCGTGTGTGTGTGCGCGTAGAGTGTGTGATTGTGCATATTAAACATGCACACACATATTGAGATAGTCTGACCGTGTGTGTAAATCAGTAGCTAAAAGACAAACAGACCTTTGCTCCTGGGTTGGCTAAAGAGAACTGCTCCTTTGGAGTCCAGTAACTAATGCACAGCAGGCCCCTAGCGTGAGTGTGACGTACAGTAATAACCAACACATTAACCTGGAGGAGGTCAACTATATTAAAACCAAAGTTCAATTAAATGAAATCCAACATATATATACATACACACACTGCAATAACTAAATGATAGTAGGCTGTGTTTCATTTTCTCAATACTGTCTTTAACTAATTTATTATAATTTTATCAATTTCTGTATAAATCATCTTTTTAATGTGTGCGGCATGCTGTGACCAATTCATTGTGTTGGTCAGTGAGTCTATTTTAGGAAGCTCATGTTTGCTTTGATGGGCTATGTCAACAAAAAAAATCTATAGATTAATAAGATATCTCAAGTTAGTACAAATATTTGTCATGAGTACATTTTCAAGCTTGACTAGAACAAGAATTATGACAAGTTAATTTATCAATTTATGACTTAAAACCACCACGCCTAAAACAACATGCCGCACAAACACTCTGTAAACGAAAGTATTTTTGATAATTTAAAACCAAATGACCAACCTGGAAGAAGGCGTTGGTGAGTGATGTTGAGCACAGCTAGAGCTAGTGACAAACTGTAAATGATTGAGTCAGGTGAGCTTTATCACCACCTGCTGGCCTTGAACGTTATAACTATTGTAATAAACAAGGGCCTCCACGACGACAAATATGACGAATAGGAAAGAATTACAGATTGTGCAATCAAAACTGTAAAAGCAACGGGACACTGCTCATTAGTAAATTCGACCAACGGATTTTATTAGTTTCATTGATCAGTTAAATGTGTTAACTAACATATTTGCTATCATATTGTATAATATGTCAAAATGTAGGCCTATGCAGTCCTGGATTACCTGTCCACAGGGCAAATATAGGCCAGTGCCCATAGACCATGGATAACCCAAAAGCCAATATATGGTATTTGTAAGATATATTTTTGAAAGATCGGCATAAAACAAATACTAAATAGCCTTCATGTGGCACGCAATGCCGGTTCCCCCATTGTGTGTGTGTGAGTGTGGGTAACAGTCAGAGCTTGGTGAACATAATTCTTGGTGGAGTCTCAGGGAGGAGGATTAGGGTGTATGTAGTGTTGATGTCCTCTGAAGATGATACACTGAGACGAAAACTCAACAGGATCTAGACAGATGAGGATTATACAGAAGGATGGAATCAGAAGGAGAGAGAAGGAAGAGGGAATTAGAACAGGACAGTTGTAATAACATGTTATGACAGGCCCACAGTAATGTTATAAATAATAATAAGCACTCTTTATTTGCAGTTTTTATTCAAGGTATTTTCAACTATTTCTTTGTCTCAATCTCCAAATCACCAAAATATTGCTGTTTTGGTTTGATACTCAGAGAGCGCACGGCACTGCGTGCGTGCGTGCGTGCATGTGTGCGCGTGTGTGTGTGTTAAGATTTACCCCTCTCCCTCCATTCCTCTCTCTCCTGTCACTCACGTGCATGAGCAGGAGCTGCATCTCGTTCTCAGCAATCCTCCGGCCGACGCACTGCCGCGCGCCAAAGCCGAACGCCAGGGAGCGAAACCCGGACCCCTCCGCACCTCCTCTCCCTCCTCTCCCCCCCACCTCCCTGCTTCCCCACCGGCCGGGGTCAAAGCGGTGCGGCTCCACGAAGACATCCCGACTCCTGCCCAACGGGTAGAGGCAGGCCTGGACCATGGTCTGGCCAGCAGAGGGCGTAGCAGGGAGGGTGGGGTGGTGTGTGGAGATGATGGGGTTAAAGGGGGTGGAGAAGATGGATGGGGGGGGGGGGCGGGGTAAAAGAGAGAGCTGCTGAGAGAAGGGACTCTGCCAACCTAACAAGCTGGCTAGCGTGTGTGTGTGTGTGTGAGAGAGAGAGCGTGTGAGTGAGCGCGTGTGTGCATGTGTGCATGTGAGTGAGCATGTGTGCATGTGTGTGTGTGTGCGTGTGCGTGTATCATATGCACTTACCCCAGCAGGTATGTGGTAGTTCTGGAGAACAATATCTCTGATTGGATACCTCTGCACTGTGATTCCCACCGGGTATAACCTTCAACACAATGAACACAGTCTCTTCTCCCATACATACCCTAGATCAGTGGTTTCCAACCTGGGGTCCAAGCCCCCCTAAGGGGGGGCGCTAGAGTTCACAGGAGGGGCCCTTTATATAATTTGCTTTGAGGTCAAACATGCATTAAAATGTTAGACTAGAATTTAAATGTAAAACGTATACATTTTTTTATGTTATTAAAAACAATATGCAATGCAAGGCCAATCTAACAATAATTTTGTCTATTAATGACATAATTTAAGCAGTAGGCAAATACTCAAATAAATGTGGATGTCATTTGCCCGTGACCAGCGAGGGTTCATCTTTTTTTTAGGTAGGGGGTCTCCAATGAAAAAAGGCTGGGAACCACGGCCCTAGATTACCATTAATCAGCAGCCATTGGTGGAGAAGACCATTTGACCATGGTGTCAACGCAGCTTCAACTCAGAATTTATTAGTGCATGCCAGCAGCTGTGCCTTGCTCAAGAACAATTCAGCAGGGCAGGCCGCTTGTTCTCGCTGAGGCTTGTATTTTATTTCTATTTTCGTTCTGTTCTCTCGTTATTCTGTTGCCCTGCTATTAAGCAGCCAGATTAGTCAGCCGCCTGCGTAGCAGGATATACGTGAGAAAGCACACAGGATCAGAGGTGTTGCGTACCTACCTGAGAGTCTCCTTCACTGTGCCTTTGAGCAACGGCGCCCCCTGCAGGGCTTTCTGAGGGTCACCGCCGGCCTGATCCCACGACGACCTCACCTGTGCCCTCACGGCCTCCTGCACGTCGGGGTTGCGGCCCAGTTCGAACAGAGCAAACTGCAGGGGCACTGCTGTCTGCGGAGCGCACGGGACAGGACGCTAACGAGCGCTATCAAACATATAGCGCACGCAAACACACGCCCGCACACCCACACACCATAACCCCCCCCCCACACACACACACACACACACACACACACACACACACACTGAGACATGCATACATCTCTATGAAAGCTAAAATAGCTGTTCATTTCAAAGACGCGCGCACACACGCAGACACGTGCGCACACACACACACACCGTATCCACCCCTCCAGCCATCAGCTCTGTGATGTTGGCTCTGATGAGATCCAGGGATAGTTGTCCCTTTTCCATCAGCTGGCCCAGCACCCCCGTGTAGCGGCCCCCTGCTGAGCCAGCTGCAGGCCCTCTACCCTGGCTGGAGGACATGCGCTGGTACCCCTTATGAATCCTCGCCTCCGCTGGGAGAGGAAAACACAGGAGTGGGAGAGGTGGGAAGGAAGGAGGCCACTAGATACACAAAGATGTTGGAATATTACTGTAACCAAATGGAGCATTGTAATGCATTTAAATGGAAGCAACACAAAAACATGTTTTTAATCATATGCAGAAAGGAGGCCGTTTGTTGCGCCCTTTCAGCTGATGGAGAAGGAACTTTGTTATGCAATTAGATCGGCGTTTTTGCTTTCTCACCATGGCTAAAGATATTGTCCCATGCATTAGCATGCTCGGTCCACAAGGGGGCGCCTACGCGGATCAGCAGCTGCACGGGCAGGTAGAGCAGAGGAGGGGTGGTGGCCAGCATTCGCTCCACCGCCCAGATGAACTTCTTGGACTCCTGGGACTGATTTGAGGAAAACAGGCCGATACGCTCCCCGTAGAGCACGTGACAACTGGCTAAAAATTGAGGTAGGGAGGGGAGAGGGAGGCTATTGGTGGAGGTTTGGGCTCGAGAAAAGAAACACAGGAAATATTCATGGCGTATTCATGGCGTAAAGTATCGTCCTTATTTAGCATGGACCAATGAGATCATAATTAGATATTATATCATATACTCTTAGATTTTAATAGAAATCAATGTACAGCCTTTTAAAAACCAGGTAGGAACAGTATCTTTTTTGCAGCAGATCAACCACATCCATGGGATAGAATGTACTTCTGATCTAATCCAACCCTGGTTTGGCACGTAACTCGCCATAGAAAGAACGCTATCAGCATGATGTCAGAGCCCTCAGCTGTCACTCAACAACTGCCCCCACCCCACCTTCTCTAAGCATACGGGCAAATACAAAGCAGCACAAGCATTCACACTTGTGTGGCACATGAAAGAACACTCTCAAGACCACGTCAGGCTCCATTGATGTGTCTATTTATACTGAAACGCTCTTTGCCTCCATGGTACCTCCAGTGATTAAACAGACTTGCCTTGAGCTTTGTCCAGAATTGCTCTTGCGGGGGAAGCCAGTGTTACAACAACATTGTTGATTTGTTTTAGTTTGTAACTCCTCACCACGCTCGAGTACTAACTGGTTCACACTCTACTCTGCACCCCACAGAGCAGAGCAGATCTCTACCCATCCCCATGCAACCATCAATATTGTGTTGTGCATGAATGTCACGGACGTCAATACAATACAATGCAATGAAGATTTTCCCACGTCAAGGAATGTCAGTAGTTTACAGGGAACATTATGAGGAGAATATAGTTACTGATCACACAAGGTTCACCCCGATGTGAGCAGCAGGTACACACTGGGCAGCCCACAGGGCTCACGCTGACACTAGATTTTCCACTAACAGGGTCCATTCAATAAATGGGGGGTGACAATAATCCGTACCCCCTCCCTCTCAGGATTAAACGCGAGTGCAAGTAAACACACACACATACGCACACACGCTCACACAACCACCCAGTGGATAAACACCTTCCAAGGCAAAGCAGAAGAGGTCGGGGCTGGGGTCAAGGGTCAGGCTGCGCCCCCCCTCCTCCCCCCTCCCCTCCCGATCCACTCTCATCTGCAGCATTCGGCAGAAGTCCCTCGCCACCTCGTCCAGGAGGGGGATGAAGCGCGTCACTGCAGAGCTCATCATCACCTCCTTGTTGAGGAGGAGGCGGTCGGAACGCCACTCCTCCCCGTTCCTGTGGAGGAGGGAGGTTACAAAGATGGCGGTCGCCATTACTCATAGTAAGTATCGGTCAAATACAGGACTAGTTATATGTGGTATGGTCATTTCTCAGTTATATATCATTAACATATTGTATTGTCTTACAACTATAGGATATTTATTAGTTAACAACTAAACAATGCATATCTTTTTATTTATATAAAAATACATATTATCTATATATTACTAACACAGCTGCAGAAAAAAATAAAGGACCACTTCACATTAAAAAAAATTATGTATGAAGATACTGTAAATGCAAAATTTTTACTAAAATAAAAAAAGCATATAAATATATATATGAAAATACACATATAGTATAACATGTAAAAAAAAAAGTTAAATTAGTAAAAACCTGAGAAACTACTGGAGTTGTCTTTTAAAATTTTCTGCGGCTATTAAAATGTTTTGGTACATGTTCCAAAATAAACACAAAGACAAAGACACACACATGCACACACACGCACACGCACACACACACACACACACACACACACACACACACACACACATACTTGAGGAAGACTCCCTTGCTGTGCTGACGGGTCTCGCGGTGCATGGCCCA
>JAODTR010024914.1:0-12500 GCA_025399935.1 Amblyopsis rosae
TCTCCTGTCTACCTCCATGGAGTGACCACCCCATGGTCTGAATGAATGGAAATTGTGTGGGGGGAGGGAGATTATGAGCTTAGTTACATTCATAAAAAACATGTATATTTATATACAGTATTTGTGGTATGAGAATTTGTGTGGGTTTTCTTAGATTTTCATATAAGTAATTGATCAGGCAAAATGTGTTTATTAAATTATTTACAAGGTTCAGGTTGAAGGTTACCGCTAATTAATCATATTAAAACTGGTATGAATCATGTTATTGCTGCACAAAGCAATGATTAAAAAAGTATACATCATATTCAATAAACTGGTTGAAATTGTTTTACTGTTTAATGTGTTTTGTTTACCCATAATTATATTATTATATTATACACATGAATTAAATAAAACGAGTCTCAAAGCTTTCAGTATGAAAATTACTTTATTGCTAGGTATGTAGCGTCTGTTTAATTTCGCGGCGAGAATAGTTGTGACAACAATTCATCTGGCATGTCAGGTTAATTTATGCACTACAGTTGTTGTAGAACAGCTCCTCTACTGGCGTATTAGTGAATTGCTGCAGGAATTCTCCAAGCTCATCAAGAGAAAACCTCTCTACCCGATTCTCTTCTGTGTTTCTAGCTGCAGCAGCGCCACTCTGAAGGGGCCTGCCATTGTTGTCCACGCAGCAATAGGCGTTCCACATGTAATCTGGGATATTGACTCTCCTAATAATATTTTTAATGATCCAGTTGTTCACAGACGGAATGGCGCCGGTCAGAACATATGCCACAGAGCATTTAGACTTGAACAGGCTTGTGAGCTGAGACTCGTAGTTTTTCCAAGCATTCTGGTTCAACTTGGAGTTCTGGGGAACCACGTTGGTCAGGGTGAAGGTGGCGTTACGGCCAGGCACTGAGGAAAGAGTTGTGTGACATGAAACATAATGGGTCTGAGGTTAAGGGCGTGATTGAGTGAGAGAATAAATGCTATACCAGCATGGTGTCCATTGGGGTTAAGGTGTCCTCGGTCAAAGCCAGAGTGTGTGTAGTCTTCATTGAGAGCTTGTCTCTCTCCCAGATAGACCCCAGGGTGGTCTTTCCCCAGCCAGTAGCCGTCCTTCATCTCTGCCTGCCAGGATATGTTCACCAACTACAGCGCACGAGAGACACCCATAACCTCATGCAGGCTATTTAGCTTATGACACAGCCTTATCCATACACATGTTTCATCTGAACACAATGACGTTATTTCAGCCGGTGCTATACATCCAGCCAACATGTATCACTGCTGCATGTTGTACTTTAGCATTACTTCAGATATGCAGTCCTCTAATGATTTCACCCTCAGGCATCTGAACCTCACACACACATGCTTACAGACACATACAGGTTCAGTATTAACCTGAGGCTCAACAAACCAACGTGTTTCCCTGCCACCTCCACTGCTGGGCTGGAAGCGGTAAGCAGAGTAGATGGCAATACGGTGGTTGGTGTCAAACAGCGTAGCAAAGTGGTATCTGGTGATGCAGAGAGAAGAAAAGACGTCTCACTGCCTGAGAATGTGGGCCATATAGACCCATTCAGCAAAATATTTTGTTTGAAATCCTGTAGTGTTACTTCAGTTTTCCCCCTTGGGGAAAATAATAAATAAATAAAACTAAATAATATTTAGACATGTTCAGTAAAGGAGTAGTTTATAATGCACTTGTGTAAAACAGTACACTAGTTCAAATGTTTTCAGCCTACTGAAACAGATTAAGGTGCATTAAGTATTATAGGCATCTTTCTCATAAATGCTGGCCTCCAGAACCTTGCATGTGTTTGGGAGAATACCAGTAAATCCTGGAGAGCGTCTGATCATCTGAGCCCGGAAACAAACCTCGTAACAGGGTACATTTACAGTAAAGTCCAAAACAAGTTGAAAGATATTCTACCACGCCTCTTAAAAAGATGCTGGCAGTATTGTGACTACATCATCGCTACAATCCTGCTCAAACTCTTTCTCTCTCTCCTTTCCGTTTTAGTTCTGTCTATCACTCCGCTATTTTCAGCTCACCCATTTTCTCACATAATCAGTGGAAGGTAAATAGGCTACAGACAGTGGGAAGATGATAAATGTTTAACCTGAAAGAGTGTTGTGTCACCTGTTGTGAAAGCGCTGACAGAGGTGGACAACACCAGGTGTAGTAGCCCCCCACATTGGGACCTTGGCACGGTAGAAGTACTCCATGCAGTCTGGCACATCCTGACGTTAGGTTACAGCACATTGTGAATGCTTATAACATCATAAACCGTACAGTCTCATTACAAAAACAGCTGAATGCCAATGCTTGCTTGTAGTCCACAGGTGAAAGAAGTGTCGTGTCATGTGAAATGTGGGCTTGTGAAGCCCTTCGAGACTGTAATGTGATCAAGAGCTATGCAATTGACTTGACTGGACAAAGCCTGTTGAGTTCAGCTTCAGCATGTTGAAAGTTCCAAAAGATTTAAAGAGGAAGCTCACCTCAAAGTGAGCCACAACATCTGCATGGACCACAGACAGGAGCAAGAGAAGATAACATAGTGCTGCTGGAGTCTGCATTGTTAGAACTGGATGTAGCATATGGTACAATTTTCTGATCAATAGAAAATTATAGAACAGAAATCAATAAAATTAGTTGTACAGCCATGACAAAAAATATCTATATTTCTATAATATGTGTGAACAATAAGTAGAAATTAGTCATAAACCTGCTATATTGATAGTATCTGTATTGTTTAGAGGATGTTTGTGTTTGTGTGTGCTATGTACCTGAAGCTGCGTTGTCAAGTGCCACAGTAGACCCTAGTTTTAGGTGTAGACCTTGTATCTGATCTTCTGTCTGACATGTGACCTACAGTAGTGTGCCTGTCCTTTCAGGAGTGTGTGTGTAGATGTGTAGTGTGTAGTGTGTGTGTAGATGAACAAGACAGCATTGTCATGTGTATTTTAGAAGTAAGAATCATTTATTGCTCAAATTAGAAGTCATGATTTATACGCATTGTTGTGAAAATAATAAAAGATGTGAGTCAGAGCCACAAATGAGACAATGCACCTTTATTTATTTGTGATTGAATCGAGTGACCTAATTATATTAAACTGTAATTAATCCCACTCAATGAAACAGTATATATTTCTTTGGATTACTTTTCTTTCTGTATTTTATTGTTAGCATTTTTCCTTTCCATTATCAATTGCAGTTAGATAAACACTACACCCACCTGTTCATGTCTTATTTTTCCCATGATCAGCTCTGTAGCTTGTTCTGAACTATTGAAGTAGCCTTCCCCTCCCCCCTTCCTCCCCAATCTTCTAGTATTGACTTTCCTCCACCTCTTCCAGTATTAATGTTACAGTGGTGTACATTTGGCATGTATCATCAGCCAAGTAAAAAGTACAAAGCTCAAAAGCTTGCTCTACATGGCTACATGTTTTCTGAAGGGTGCATTCAGTTAATTTTCACTATTAAACCTATACAATAGCAGGTGAAGTATAAATTGGTTGGATATTTGAACAATTATGTACAGCATGTATTGAGAAGGCATTACCCTTTCCAGATGGTCAAATGGTTCTGCTACAGCAGTCCAATGGATTGTTGAGTACTCGACTTACATACAATGTGAAATGTTTTTATTAAAAAATGCTTTTGCTCCAGAACGCAATTCATTTTGTAGTATGATGTTCTCAGTAAGTGAAGCTCTAGTGTTTCCACTGTCGTTATGTTATTGCTTAAGTTTACCTCTTGGTGGCAGTGTTGTGACATGATTTCCAGTTGCTTAAAGTTATAGTGTATTAACTGAAACTATAATCAGTCTGCAAATTGATGGGTATAGCTTGTAATAGCACTACCTCTGCTCAAAGCTATTTTGTATATGTCTGTATATATCTATGTCTCATATAATGGCTTCAACTGTAACAAATTATTGTAGAAATCACTTTTAGGGACAATAAAATTATCTAATTTATCGCTTTAGTTTAGTTCAGATAATTTGAGTGTACTTATTATAAATAAACTGCAATTTGTCAATTGAAAAGATAATAGGAGTTCGACTCCCCAGAAACCACAGTTTGTCTTCGCTTGAACATAGCAGCAGTTTTGTACTGTGTATTTAACATACTGTATCTTGCCAGAGTTGTCTTGTGTATCATTGTATATTGAACACAGCATGCTCTGATTTGTCTGGTTACTTGATTTAATTGCTCATTAGAATGTCAATTAACTTAGCTGATTGGTAATTGATTTTAGGTTCTTCTCTCATATATCTATTGTGGGTGATGGTGATTATGCTGATTAGGGAAATGCTGGCCTGTGTACTATTTTGGCTTTGGCTGGCTGCCAGTAAATGTGGTAAAAAGTCAAGTTATATGCACGTTATATCTGTGAAATATATTAAAGTTTACATAACTTTCATATATTTCACAGATCAGTATTTGTAAATACATTTATTTCATGCTTTGCTTCTCTTGGCTGCATTTTTGCCTATATGTGCATATTAAGCAAGTGAGGTTAAGATAATATTAAATAATTTATATAAACAATATCTTAACAAAAGTTAAACTGTCATGCTGCCCACGTATGGAGGTGTGTGAATGACTTCCTTGGAGTAGGCTGCGCTATAGGGGGAGCGATATAGTTTCAGCAGGAACTGGTTATAACAGGAGCTGGGTGAAGCAGTATGTGTTTATGATCCAATATGGTGAGACTGCAGTGCCAAGGAGACAAAAGGTGATGCTGCATCTCAGACTTATCTGTCTGTGCTTCAAGGACAGACAGATGGCCAAGCCAGACATCTCACTCCAGACGGAATACGAAAAAGTAATTCAACCCCCCCCCCCCGCCCCTCCCCGCATCACTTCCCCCAATAACATGAAAATAGGAAAAATTCCATATTTTCAACTTACTTTATTCCTGATGCATTCATACATTTCCAATATCTTTATGTATGAGCCTTCCCTCACGCACTGCCTTCCTCCTCCTCCTCTCGCTCTCTCTCTCTCTCTCCCTCCTCCCCATCCTCCCTCCATCCCATTACTGTAATCCATCACTCTTCTATCAGCCACCATGCAAACAGGCCTCCTGGTTACCATGGCAACCACCTCTGGCCTGACAGTGCGGAGCCTTTCTCTGATTGGCTGGCAGGGCCCAGGCAGACTCAGCCTGTCTGGGAGATGTGGTAATTGGTTGGGAAGTCACACAATCACAACCACACACACACACACGAGACATACACTAGATGTTTGAGATACAATATACAGTATGACACACACACACGCACTCATAGACAGTATATATACTGATAAGGTGTAATAGTAAAGAGGCTCATATGTAAAATGAAGGCTATGTGCGTGTGTTATACTGTATATTGTATCTCAAATATCTACTGCATGTCTCGAGTGCATGTGTGTGCGTGTAGGTGTTTTGCTGTACAGGCATATATCTTTGTGTGTGCACAGGATTCAGATGTGTAAGTATATGCAGGCGTGTGCACGCGCGCGCGTGTGTGCCATATGAGTAGGGGGTGGTTTTGGATAAATATGGAGTTCTGCCAAAGGATGGGTGGAGGAATTGGTTTTTCGGAGCATATAGTTAAAAATACCTATATCCCCCAAGGAAGGAAGCATGTGCACTACTTCTTCTCTACTTTTCAGTTTGGGGCTTGTGGATGGAGACTGAGGAAGAAGACAGGAGAAATTGAATTTTTGATCAGCCTGACTTCATCCTGCTGTTGCTCAGCCTTCTCCTGCCAACACAGCAGCAATGATGAATGTCTCCTAGACATTCCTCACAAACAGCAAATGTGTACCTGCACTGAATAGCAAAGCAAAGCCTGTCCTGTTCTTGGAAAACAATGTGTGAATTTGAATATGTTGGCCATTCCTTTATACTGAGCCAGCTGCAGGAACGCTATGCCATGAGCCTTTGTATAATTTGGTATGCTGTCCTGACTTTTTTAAGGATCTACTGTATTAAAAAGCAGCATGATTAAATACAGAACATTATTTTGACTAGATCACATAATATTGTACAACAGAAAAGCCCTGTGCTTTTGGCAGGTACCATTCCCACCCCCCCAAAAAAAGAAAGGAAGAAACAGTGTTAGATTGTTACGCCATGCGCAATCTTTGCTTGGCAACAAGAGACCTAGAGACAGAACACACATGTGAAATAATATACACTCACAAACACGCACTTAAGACACCACGAAAGAAGTAGCTCATATCTTTTTAATGGAAAAGAAATTCAAGGAGGAGAGTAGAGAAATAAAAATTGGGAAATTAGGAAAGCGGGATGGATTCACAGAGAATGAGTTCCAGCAGAAAACGACAGTAGTCCATGTCCTCATGTTCAAACAGTCCTAGGTAGCAGACAGAGAGAGGAGGGCAGAAATAAAAAAAACATATTCCTCTCAAGGTAAAAATAATAAATAACCACAATAATAAAAAAGGTGTCTTAACCAGTGTTGTTTACAACAGACAACTACGTTGAGAAAATATAAAAAAAAATTAAAAAAGTGCACTCACACTCATGTCAATTCACACCAATGAGTAAGTCCTTATTTTAGAGACAGGGAAAGAAAAAAAGTGCAAGCAAGATCACGGCACAACAATTTACAAGAGAGGCCACATCCTGCTAAGCTCAGGCAAGCAGCCCAGAAGGTTGGTGTGATGGCGTGAGCTTGGAGCCTGTTGCCTAAAGAGGGGGGAAGGGGTCTTTCTTTGTGCCCCCCTCCCCTTCATCCAGCACCACAACATTATATTGTCCTTATGTCGCCCCACCCTTCACAATCACAAATGGAGCTCCACTCCACCCCGACTTCTCCTAAGCGCCAGGGAAGGTACCAGTGTAAAGGCTATTCAGTGTCATTCTCCCCAGCAATTGTGCTGTCATCTTCAACATAACATTCATCACCATCCTCTTCATCGTCAACTGTGCATCCTAACTCACATGCAGCTGCAGCACTGAATGAAGAAAAGTGAAAACATTCCCAAGTTATGTTTCCCCCCCATAGGAGAGAAGCTGTATCACATTGAATTACAATTCAGTAGAATGACGCAAGCTACTAGGCCACTTTATAAGTAGCCAGGTCTCAAGTACACTTAAGTACATCTGTACCATTTACTTAAATAGCAGTGCTGTGCTGCATGCCATTTGAGCCATAGAGAATGTGTTTATAATTTAAATAATTTGGTTAGGTTTCTTTTTCTCTTAACTTCCAGTTTTGAATATGGGAATACACACATAACCAGACTAGCACGCATACACGCAAGCACAAACACACGCAGGCACACACAGATGCACACACGTGCTGGGGCAACATACTTGCAGAGCAATGCAGCCATACTGTGCAAAATGTGAAAAAACAAAAACGGTTAAAATGAGTACAAAATAAATAGATGTTACGGTTGTTCTTTTCAAATTGCTTAAAAAACCCAATACTGATAGTATCAAAATCTGAGATTCTCCAGTGTCATCATGCATCACTGAATTTACATTAAATTAAGGATTAACACATTTTTTGCACTTAATACCTCTGTATGTCATGGCAAACAGAAGTCAGATACAATTTAAAGTAACATAAACCATTTGATATCATAACTTCCACTTTGCGTCAAAATACAAGAGTGAATGTGTAATTTGTGAACCAAACATTTCCCAACTTTGATGGCAACTTGATGTTATTTCAACCACATATTTACAGCTATTGTGTTTAAGCATAAAGCTAATGGTTGCTGGATGGATGCCTTCTCTATATGAACAAATTCAGCACCTGCAACTTAGGCACAACCTGGAGCAAGCTACCTTGAGTGTTAACACTTGATAACAAGATGTCCCTTTTAGTTAAAATAACACAAACATTTAATTTGCACAGTGCAGATACATAGAAACATATGCTTGCTGTCTGGCATGCTGGTTTCCCATTTTTGAAACGCAATTTTAACTTGGTCTTTGAGAAAGATGTAATACTGCCCCCTAGTGTGCAGAATTGGCCATCAGATAGCACAGATGATCCCAGTAGGGCATTCATCCATGAATAACTTCAATCTTTACAAAATAGTTGATGCTATATGGCTAAAAGGGTAACATGAGCACAGTTCATACAGATCCAACAAGCTGGTTTTAGACATAATACCTACAATGAAAATGCTGGCTTTCCCTCTATTCAAATATACACAACCACTTTGTGCTATTCAGCACCCTCAAAAGATTCCTCCTAGGACGGAGCTACAATTAATTCTCTCCCTCTCTCTCTCTCACACACGCAAGCGCACAAGCACACACACACACACACACTACAGAGATGAAAACATGATCAGCTTTGCCAAAAGAGTTCATATCACAAACACATTATTGCGAATTAAGTGTGCTTTGTTTTGAACCTCAATTAAAAATTTTACGAAACAACAACGTGCAAATAAAATGCAATAAATTAATTATATTAAAAAAAGGTTTTAGGCCTTGCAAGGTCCAGACTCAAATCTGCATTGTGTGCACACCATTCATACATTTTTAACAACACAGATATACACACCAAGCACCAGGTACATCATGTCAAGCATCATTGGCCTTACAGCCTTCACACAGACGGGAAAGGGAAATAAAGGGCTTGTGATCCTAAGCCTAAATTGACTTTTTATTTTTTTACATTGTTTGATGATAAAAAGTGAATTAGAGAAAACCCATTTCTCCTTTGCAAAGATGAAATCTGACCGCTAAAGCCTTCAGTGTCCCAGAATGCATAATTTATTTGGAAACTCCATGCAAAAAAAAAAAGCGAGGGTGGGGTCAGACATGAAGATTGTGTGACCACATCTTTGTTGTTGGCCAATGAGGGAAGTTTCCCGCACGATTTAGATCAAGTCAGTCTAGATACAATATTGAACTCTGTACAGTTAAATCCCATTTGACAATGACCTGCCTGCCCAGCAGATGATGTAGCAGTAGTTTTGCATCTGAGCTCTGTAGCAAACAGTTAAAAAGGTTGGGTGGTAAGTCAAAGTTTGGCTGTGTGAATATTGTTGGTACAGTTGGTTAACAGCGTTGCAGAGTTGTCAAGAGTCTCCGCACAGCCGTCCTCTATTAATTCTCACTCTGTGCCATCGCTATTTGACTGAGTTGCAGCTGAAGATCATTAGAGCTCTTCCAAGGGTCCTTAAGAGGTTGCCTGTAGAGAACAACGCCTCTGAAGTGCCCTTGGCAGACTGGAGTGTCTGTCTCGCTAGCAAACTTAGTGCCAGCTAAAGAGTAGCGGTATTCAGGTCAAGCACAACACGCGAGGGCGAGAGACACAGTCTGTGTCTCTGCAGAAAGGAGAGAGAGGCGACCAGGCCCAGAGGTGAGTTTGGCTCAGTGAAGGAGCATACAGTATGTATGGTTATGTGTACAATGATGGGTGGGTTTAAGACTGGGGGTTGGGGGGTTGGCTGGTGAGCAGCAGAGGTGGCAGAGTGGTGATTTGGTCGAGGATGATGGTCATACAAGATAAGGCTCCACTCCCCATATTAGGTCAGGGTGATGTAAGCAGATGCCTTCTCCTTCAGTTGTCTCAGACACAGATGACAGCTCCAGCTCCCTGAAACACACACAGGGATGTTCAGATAAACAAGGGGTGCACAATATATGACTCGGTATCGTTATCGCAATATCACGCTGCACAATATCATATGGAAAATGCTGCAGGAAGTGCAATATTCTGTTTATTTAGAGGAGAAATGTGTCCATTGGCTGTTTGGCTTAGTAGTGTTTGATTTAGACAGAAAAGTAAGACGTGTGGATGAGGAAGCTAATAGAGATCGAAGAGGAAACATTAGTGGCCAAAAATAATGCTTCCTCGGTAGGAATTACTGCTGTTGTACCAGTCAAAAATGTGTTGTTTTGATATGTTATGAATATATTTTGATGCATTTACCCAAAATATTTGTGCTTATACTTTTGTTTTAAAATATCTAAATTAATATCAATATTGCAATTTTCATGATGAATATCGCAATATCACATTTGATCAAAATCGTGCACCCCTAATAAACACACACAAACACACACGCAGACAGTCGACAGGCAGACATATGATAAACACACACACACACACACCCATGATCAAAACTGTAATCATTGCCTTGTTCTTGCTTCAGAATGTATCTGTAAATTAAAGCTGCATGCTAAACCACCACACGCTGTGTCAACTGACACTGGTTTATAGACAGAAAGGATTTTTGTTTGGTTTGACTGTTGGTGTACTGTGCATTTACGTAAATAATAATATCAAGTTAAGATAGACCACCATTGTTACAGTAACACTATACACAGTGTTATACATTACTTATACCAAACAAGATGAAAAAGATTAGATGTAGGCTAATTTCCCTTCTTTTGTATTATGTATACATGTATACAAACTAAATGTCCTCCTGCAATACGGGATTGTTCACTGACTGAAAATGTTAAATTCTTTGTGGAGGAGTAGTCAGATATTTTCAAAGTAAACTGAAAATAGCTTGCTATTTACAACAGTGTTAAATGCTGCCATGTAAATGAACATATCTGAATGTGTGGGCAGTGCATTACTCTGTCCGCACACTCACACATGCAGAGTAAGAGAGTCAAAGAGCGCCATGGCAACCATTGTTAATCTAGTCTTAGGTACCAAACTGCTGCTCATTTTTATGTTAACAGTAGCAGCCAGGTTTTGTGCAGCAGCCAAAAACACAGATGTATTCATGCATTTATTCATAAACTGCTATTTATATAATGTAATAATAATCATTATATATGGATATCATGTATACAGTACTATAAAATGCAAAATGCGACCCGATGTGTGGTCACATACCCTCTGGTGGCTCGGACATCGGAGGGCTCAGACAGTACATGTGGTAACCTCTGTCACAGTCGTCACAGAACAACAACTGGTCCTGGAGTAAGAATACATGGACAATATGGCGTTATAATAAGGCTTGGCTACTGTAGTACAAGCTTATTTGAACTCAAACACGGTGTATGGTTATAATATAATATCGTATAATAACGTTCCTATATTTGCATTTGTGAACAGAAAGGGCTAGGTCAAGTTAAATCCCTGGGAATGTCCAAATAATGATGAATGGTAAATGGACTGCATTTATATAGCACTTTTCTGACCTTCCAGCCACTCAAAGCACTGTACATTATTGCCTCACATTCACACACATTCATACATTGATGGTGATTGCCGCCATGCAAGGTGCGACCAACCACCGGGAGCAGTTAGGTTTAGATGTCTTGCTCAAGGACACCTTGACATTTGGTAAGGAGTTAGCTGGGATCGAACCAGCGACTTTTGGATCATCTGTCACCCCACTCTACTCAGAGCCCCCAAATAATCTATTTCTCAGTATGTTATCTATGTTAATTTATACCTAAACACACATACATTTATATAAATGGATATTTACTTTATTTTGATGCTAACAGTCATTAGCAGCATCAGACAGATAGCTGTGGCTGCTAACAAAGGCCTATTAGAATGAGTCTCCAGTGTAGTATTACATATCCTTGTTGTCAGTGCAAAACCTTTTATTTCCATAATATCAGTATAGTATAGAAAGAGTATAGAAACACAACATTCCAGATTGAGAGGAGTGATGTAATACCATTCTAAAACGGATAATACATAGGTCACAAACTGTATGCTAGGATATTTAAAGTTACTTATTGTTTTAGAGAACTATATTTGAGTATTTGAATATTTGAATATTCAGTGAAAGTGACTACAACAAGGTTTTCCTCACAACAGAAGCAATATGCAACATGTTAGTGGAGTGAGTGTGCAGGCTCGCCTGCCATTGTGCGTTCACTATAGGCTTGACATGTAGAGAGCGGGCGAGATCCTACGTCATTCTCAGAGGTGCCACACAGACTGCAGGACTTGCACTCGATGCACTGCCAGCGATAGGTCCTGACTGCAGCCGTCATGTTGACTGTGAACTGGAGACAGGACGGATGGCCTGGGTGTGCACGCACGCACGAGCACACGCACATGCACACGCACACACACGCACGCACACACACACACACACAGTGTTATTTAGTATTATCCCTCCATCTTTCTCCATCCATCCATTTGGCTGTGCAAGTCAACATTTTCATATCATATACAGTATATTTATAATTTTATATATACTGTATATATATATATAGCTGCAAACAAAATAAGAGACCACTGCAAATTGTAAATAGTATAAATATACTGTAAATTTGTAACATATGACATAAAATGAAAATGTATATAAATATAGATATAAAAATACATTACAAATTACATGTAAGTAAAAAATAAAATTCTATAAATAGTAAAAAAATCTGAGAACATTTTTCAGCGGTCTATACATTTTTTCTGCAGCGGTATATATATATATATATATATATATATATGGTGGGAAGTGGGAAGTGGAAAACTGACTTCAATTTCAATCTCTGTATCTACACACACTTGCCTAGAGCGTAATTAGATCGGCCT